>JASSUY010029826.1:8885-75803 GCA_032466535.1 Forpus xanthops
GCGAGGCCTGGGCCGCGGGTGGCCGCCTCGCCGGGGCACGGCTCGGAGCAGGCCCCGAGGGCTCCAAGCGCGACCCGGTCCGGCGGGCGGGGGGGTAAGAACGGGGTGGAGGCGATGGGGGTGCCCGGCCTGAGGGCCTTGGGGCGGCGGGGAGGTGAAGGGGCTGGGCACGGCCTGTGGATCCCCGGCCTGGGAGTTGAGGCGGTGCTGCCGGCGGTGCTGGGGAGGAGGAGGAGGAGGAGGCAGGCCGAGGCGGTGCAGCAGCTGGCAGCGGGGCAAGGCTGCTCGCTCACCGGCTGGCGTGCAAACGCCTGCCTCTTGTTCCCCGTAGTGAGGAAGGGAGCCCGGGACAGAGGAGCCGGAAAGGGCAGGGAAGGGGCTCGGGGCAGCCCCCCAACGGGGAGCTCGGCCCTTTGGAACTTGTGGCAGCCCCTTCCCCAGACCAGCATCGCAGCGATGGGATGTGGTTCCATCCTGGATGGTTGCCCTCTGTAATGGGGGAAAGACCTAGGAGTACTTTAACATCCTTGCGTTCATGGCTTGTCTGTCATTTTCCTCGGTGCACAGATTTCCTGTTTTGAAAACTAGGCTGCTGGCTTTGATGGGGTTTTAGAGCCCAGAGTACAATTAGGTTTCTCTAACAACCACGTTTAGTATCCCATTAGTTTGGGAGGCTTGTTGCTGATCTGGGCAAGCAGTTGTAAGTGCCCCCTGGGATGGATTCACTTTGCCCCCCTAGAACTTAGATCTGCAGTATTTGGAGGAAACGGCAGGGACAAAATGGACAGTTAATAAAAGGAACAATTGTACACTGCCTATTCTAGAGGGCACTTGCTGCCCTTCAAGAACTTTCCTCGTCGCCTCTGCTCTCCATGCAGAAAATCTTTATCTTCTCTTTCCTTTTTTCCTCCCTTTTTTTTCCCTTCCCTTAGTCCAGAAAATGAAACTGGAACAGACATTTCTGGAAATGAACTTGATTGGTGCAGTTGGGAAGATGTGATTCACAGTTCTAATGAACACTGAAATTTGTCCCAATTTTATTCACAGTTCAGACTTGGAATTGTACATTTTCTCTTTTTTTAACCTGTTTATTCGTTTGGGTTTTTTTTTTTGACAACCCTTCAAATAATGTCATTTGTTGTGTTGGTTTGCCAAGAGGTACCCCAGGTGCACGCAGTATAGGGAAGCAGCTGGTTCACTAAAGGTGTCTGATGCTTTACTCTAAAAGCTTTAAAGCCTTGTTTTCTTCTAATCCCTTTCTGCGCTCAGAAGAGCTGGAGCTGTTGGTGGAATCTGGAGTTCAGGAAGCTCTAGGATTTCCAGGATTGGCCAAAAATAAATGATGGGGTAAAGAACGTTGCTTTATTTTTCTTACCCTCCTCATCATGCAGCGTGGATGAAGGGCTCTGCAGGTTTTAGTCCTAAGATTCTGGTCCCATGTTTTTCTTTTAATAAAGCATCTAGTGGGAGAAATACAACATAATTAGTTTCTTGGATGTAGAGATCTTGAAATGTCTGGTACAACAGATAGGAGAGGAGACTCTCCAGCAGGGTTTAAATACAGTAATATGGTGGCAAAGTCATGTTATTATTGCACAGTAACCTTGCTTTTCTCTCGCAAGAAAAATGCTTTCTACGTGGTTATGCTGCAGAACAGGCAGTCTTGAGTCTCCTCAGTGGCACGGAATATTAAATCTCTCTCCTTTCCTTGCATTGCATAATCTGAATGTTGTTCTCCCATAGCAGCAGAAATGATGGAAGAATTGCATAGCCTGGACCCACGAAGGCAGGAACTACTGGAGGCCAGGTTCACTGGAGTCGGGGTTGCTAAGGTGAGTGTGGGTGTCTCTGGTAACGGGCATGACTGCTTGTCCATCCTGCACTGCACTGTGGTGCTTTGATCTACACTGATAGTTTTGCTTTGCTAGCAGAATGTTTTGTAGCAGTAGTTGTGTTTTGACCACTAACTTGCTTGAAGTGTGTTGAAGAGGAATGAAAATGGGATCTCTATGAACAGATGTTGTACTGTACAGAAGACTTTGGGTTCTAATTCAGTTCTTAGGAGTTCTTCCATCTTAAGACAGCGTGTATGACCGCCCCCAAAAAAGCCCTTGACAACTTTGTCTGTGGAAGTGGGAATCTCATCTGTCTTTTCCTTTTTCGAAGAACGTGCTCCAGAGTTGAATTTGGCCCCTTAGATTCAGTTTCAGGTTTACTGTGTTGGATGCACCACGTAACCAGACATAACATACACAGGAATTTGTTCAGTTCTTTGTGAGTGCAGTGGGCTAAAATTGTGTACTTGGTCACGTAGAACGCACGCCCAACAAAGTACTTGAAGGTGAGCTCTTCTGTGTCTCTTACCCTCAACCTGCTAGTAAAATCCCATCTTTGTCCTCACATACAACTTCCTAACTGTTCAGGAGCTGCCTTTCTTGACTGAGGCACCTAACAACAACACAGTGTGGTTGCTTTGATATATTAGCACTAAGCTGTTAGTTCTCCAGGTGTTGTTGGTAGCATTAATTGATAGTCTCTGAGCAATGAAATGGTGGCATAACTCATCTTAAACTAGGTCAGTGATAAGGAGTTGACTTCTGAGGAGGATACTGATTTTTGGGCACTATCAAAGTAGATGGTGAAACAATATATCCCTGAGAGATAATATTCAGAATCCTCTTAGAATTATTTGGAGAAGGAACTTTGTAGATGCAAAGCAGATTAGAGCTTGAAAAAGGATTTTGTTTGAGTTCATACTTCTCTTTCTGTGCTTCAGGCAGGACTCAAACAAGGTTAAGGCTTGGAATGAAGTGTAAGTAAAATGCTCAGCTGTATAAGGTAGTGTAGGAAGGAAGATTAACACTGTAAGTTGTTAAGAGGTAACAATTTCAGTTACTGAGGTAAGAGGGGGTTGATCTTTTCCCCCACTCTTAAGTCTTTAATCTTAAGGCTTTTATTAGCATGAAAGTTTATGGTACGCAATGTATTTATGATCTTGAAAGACGTGTTTTAGACAACATTACCACTTTTTATGTACTTTTTCATCAGTTTCTTGCCTCTTCCCCCCCATGTATGTCACTTCAACACCCTTACCTGTACCAGGATAGGTAAAGCCAAGCAACTTTCTAGGTTAGTTAAGACTTAAGCATAGACGCTGTTGCTGCTTTAAAACAGTGCCAGCAAACTCAACGCTCACAAAGAATCTCAGCAACTATTCCTTTTAAAGGAATAACCTTTAAAAGATACAGGAAAGCAAGTCTTAATTATGTTTTCAATATGTTTGGAGCAGAAAGTACATGCCCTTTCTCTGTATGGATGAATATTAAAAACTCATTTTTGTTTGTAAGGCATAGCCAAGTAAAAAAGCCTCATTTCTTGGAGGCTTCACTTTGAGCAAAGCTGTTCTGTTACTGAGTTCTATTTTTACCTGTTGTTATGCAGTATAGTGTTTTACTTTGTACTAGTCAGTAAACTTAAAGTGCATTACACTTCAGACAATTTCTATTTATTTACTTGCATACTTGGTAATTTGCAATAGATCAGCCAACCATTGATATGAATTAGCATGACTCTACTATGTTGCAGCAAATCTTGGTTGCAATATTAATCTCAGATACTACATTCCCTCCCAGGTTGGTGCTTCAAATTCCCTCCCTACCCCCCCAAGTCTCCGTCCGTCATGCTCCGCACTGGCATTGGTAGGTCATTGTCTTAAAGGGAATATATTGGGAAAGCTGTGATACAATTTGTGTGATTCAACTAAGCTTTTTAGCTCTCTCCAATGAAATGTTTAAGGGAAAGCTACGTAGAGTAAGGCAGTGCCATCTAGTGGGACTGGGCCTGGCACATCCTCCTGGGATAGAAGGTATTCTGTTGCTATTTATTGCATAAAAGGAAGAAATGTCATCTTAGATGCTCTCCTATTGGATGAAGGCAGCAGGCAGTTGTAACTGAGCTTCCTGCCTTCCACTGACTGGGTGGATCAGTGTGTTTGGTTAGGTTTCTTTAATGCTTAAAAGCACAGGCTGTGTTTTGGACCTGTATAAAACTAAGATGCTAGTTTACAATCTTAATACAACTGCAGCTTTAAAGCCCACTTTATAAACATAATTACAGGTGTTTCTGAGAAATGAATGAGACTAAGCTCATCTAGAATAAATTTTTAGGTTGGAAATTATTAAAAAGCTGGAGAGTGATGGGATTCTGGAAGAGCTTTCCAGTAACAGTAGTAGAGGACAGAAATCTGAACTGCTTTAGAAACGGCTGTGCTGTGTCACCTCTTATGGTAGCTGAAGGCACAACTCAAAGACTGAGGTCATTTGCAGTCCCCAGTGCCTCAAAATGCTGTTGCAGTTCTGTGATGAATTATCTTGCTTAGGAGCTGGAAAAGATATTTCTCTAGAAGCTTGGAGTTAATGCCTGAAATCAAATTTATGAGCAAGGAATGTTTCTAGGCAACTGTTAGACTCATGTGGTTCATCCAGGTCACTAAATAGCTTCAAAAAGCCAGTGATGCTTTAGATGTCTATTCTTGCCATATGGTAAAGTGCCATTCTTCCTCAAATTTGCAAAGTGAGTCCTTGAATCAACATGTGACTCTTTGACACCTACCAGTATTTCTGCTTATTTAGCTCCTGTTTCTGTTTACTTACTTGGGGAAATCTAAGTGCATTCACTTGAGGTTATTCTGACTAGTCATCCCAGACATCTTCCTTGGGTCAGTAGGTACGGAACACAACATGTAGTTTGTTTCTCTAGACAACATTGTTTAATTTGGTCTGTTTTTCTCCATCCCTTCCTCCTGTTTGGGTGCTGCCTTTAAAGTATCAGGTGGGTTAACTCCAAATGGGTTTTGTCATTTCCAGAGGCTTTTCATGGATAAGAATTGGAATAAGCAATTGTGATGGGTGTCTCTGTTTGCATGTGGCTTGTCTCAGGCTTAACGGGTGGGTCATCATAAAAGCACACCTATCTTTTGCAAGTGTGGTCTTTAAAAGATCTCCCAAATTAAGTTGTGTTGTTATAGCTGAACTGAGAAGGCTGAAGTATTTCTAGAGAGTAACCTTCTTTGTCATGCTGTAGGAACCATGTTGATCTCTATTCAGATGACTGTGCTAGAACTGAAGAAGGATTGGTCTCGGTGGTAGCTAATCCTCCTTTTCCTCCTTTGAGGTAGTGTAAAGAGAGAAATGAAAATAACTTGAAGAGTGTCACTTACGTTGCAGAGCATCTGCCTCTAAAAAGAGAGTTGCTCATGAAAAAGAACTGCGTTTATCTGTATTATTTTGGGGTTTACCATTTCTCTCACTCAAGCAGCCTGACTCAGCTCAGTAACTACCGCTTGTGGGGTCTACTTAGCAACACTTCTAGCAGCAAATTTACCAAGTTGAGAAGTCATGTTTGAGAATCATCATGGAGGACAGTGGTGCTGCAGTGGCCATGGTCCTTAGTAGGTGTCGCATGCCATCAAAACTAGTTAGTGAGAGTTCTGAAACTCAGATTTGAATTTATCAGCTACCCCAGAATGTGCCAGGACTTTATGCCAGATCCTTGAAAACTGCTTGGATGCTTCCATGTGCAACATACTTATTTCAAATGTGCTGTCTGGCTACTAGAGTCCAGACATAGTTGTCAGGTCTCAGCTCTATTTCTGCCCCTGAACTAAGGCTTGGGGTGAATTGTGTGACCCTTCACTTTGCCATCAATAAAGTAAAAATACTGGTTCTCAGGTTTAGAGAACTCTTGAGATGTGATGGAAGCCAAGTAAATCCTGTTGCAAATCTGCTTACCCATCTGATACAGTGGAGGTTACCTGTGAACACCTCAGAGTAGATTAACTCCTCATGGCAAAAAGCCCTGTGTGACTTGGGGGGTTCACTATTGCCTATACCACTGAGCTTTTCTAAAAGCCCAATTAAGCAGCAGGCTGTAATTCTCAGACTCACATGATGCTTGAAATAAGAGTATGTCAGTTAAACCCATATTACGCAGTGACACTGGAGCAGAGTAACTGAAAAACCATTTCACTTTGGTGTTGAGCCTGTGTGGAGCAAGCACTAACTTTTAGTGGAACTGAGGATTGCCTTTTTCCCTTTGAAATCTCTTAATTTGCTACAGAATTCAGAAGAACTCAGGTTACCTTGGCTTGAGGTAATGAAGCATGTCTCTGCCATTTAGTTAGCAAGAAGATTTTGCAATGCGTGTTGCTGTTAGTCCATGTTGGAGATCCTGGCTAGGCAGCTTGAATTCCTAGAGCTCCCTTTCAATCCAGGGAGTTGGAGAGCACAAAATGGAGACTGCCCAACAGAAGAGTTGCTGACAGGCCTGAAGGATCATTTTGGGAGCTTGGAGAGGCTGAGGGAATGCACAAGTCATGCAAGGCAGTAGGTAGGCTTGAACAGGAGATGGGTAAGAGCAGTCTGAGTCAGGCTGGCTTTTCTATGGGAGATCCAATTTGAGCTGTTATCAGGCTTGGTTGTTCCTATTGAGACTTAAGTCATTGTGCCTCATTTGTGGCCTTTCCAGGGCTCTTGCAAAAGGAGAAATGACTAACCAGCTCTTGTGAGTGGACAGATTCAAAATGTGTGCCTTTGAGTAGGAGTCTTGAAAGCGCCTGCTGCTGCTGCATCCACTTCTTGACATGGAGGGTTTGTTGTGCATAGGTAGGTCACGGACTTAGGAGCAGCAGTTGATAGGTGAATCACAAGGGAAAAGAGCATGCCTGCTTATCTCGGAAAGAAATTCCTTGCGGAGGAGGAAGTGTGTGCTGTTCTTGTGCTTGTCATTTGGGTAAACACTATAGAAACTATTAGCTGCTTCCAGATGACCCACGTATTCTGCATTTTTGCTGGGCCCCATCACCAATTCTCTTGACAAGGTACAGTGGATGAGTGGGCTGGAAGTGATAGCAGAGAAGTGCAGTATTACCCCCAAGTAGTCAGTGCTAGAAAAGCCAGATGCCAGTGCAGATGACTTCTTCTGGAACAAAATTCATAAGCCTTTTCCTGTGTAAACTATTGCATGTTTATTATTCCCAACTGCTACCTCCCTGACACTACTCTGATGGTGTTCTGTATTCTTTGCCATGGCTTACTTACCATTTTTTTCCCCCAAATTCAGGTTCATTCCTTTAATTCCTTTTGTGTCGTGACCACTTTAAATGGGATGCTAAATTAAGGCCTGCACATTTATCCAATGTCAGTTTCTGAGTTAAATATAAACAGTCAGGAATGATAAAACATCAATTTGAAGGGTTTTTTTTTAAACACACACTCACTGACTGTTAGTTGAGGGGGAGATACTCAGATGGATGTTTTCTCATATCCCTTGTCTAAACCTGTTGGTGTAAGCAGTTGATAACATGCGGGAAACTAGGAGTCTAGCTGGCTGATCAGGAAAACTTGCCTTTCCTTTCCCTTGCATAACTGTACAAGAGAAGAGGTGCCCCTGAGTACTAGACCATGCTCCTTAAAGATCCTGGGTATTACATCTTTACTGTGTGTTCTGCTGAACAGTTTGTGTTTCTGTAGCCAGATCACCTCAAATCAAGACCTTTTCTTGCCAACTTTGACATGAACGAGGTGCTGCAGTTTCTTGCGTGTAAGAGAGGTCTATTACTGTGAGAGAAGCATCAGTGGAAGGCCCTCGAGAAGGTAATCGAGGGAAAGGAAAGCTCATGCAGTGGAAATGAGTCAAAACATGTCTACAAAGAATTAATTCTACATTTATGCACAATATCAATACACATGAGTGTGACCTTGCTGGATACTTGTAGACAGCTGAAAAGCTGTTCTTTCCTGGTTCTATAACAGAGCAGTTAGCTCCTTTACACCCTTTCGACTGCTGCATTGAGGTCAATTTTATGATGTTAGTGTCTAGAAGAAGTTTGAAGTAAAGGGAAAATAGGTTTCTTTGATCTTCCCGGATCTGTGATCAGAACTGCTCTTTTGTTGATGTGAAAAACGGGATTGATTCCAACTGCTGGAGCTGGAGGTTTCCCACGCAGAATAGTCAGTACAGGTAGTTGTGGTACTGGAAGTAAGAAAACAGTGTGGATTTTGTATTGGGCATATTTCCAGCTGCTTGCATGCCAAACCTTTACATTCAGATGCAAAATCAGTGGATTTTTTTTCTACTAGAGACGATAAAGTTGGATTTCTAACTGTAAACGGTCTCATCAGTTCATTTCTCGAGGTGACCCTAGAATACAGCTCTGTTGCTGAGATATTGGCCCTTCGTAAGCCACTGATGTATCCTGCCAACCACAGTGTTCCTGAAAAGCTCCAATGTGGCATTTTGGGAGCAGCTGTTCCTGTCATTTGCTATCCATGTGTAACATGGAGGCAGTTGGGTTTAAGCAAATGTGGGAACAACTTTCACTTTAATCTTCATCATGTCAGATCCTCAGCCTGTCCATCTGAGACCAGCAAATGCTCCTGCACCTAATAAAGCTTTCACACTTGCACAGAAGGTTCGTGTCTTGGACATGCTGCTCAGGTCTGAGTTCATGAGAGGAGCTGAAGGAATTTAAAGGACTGTGTTTGTGCAGTTTGTAAACCAGCTTTTTACATGGGTGGAAAGATTAACCTCCTGTTGCCATTTGCCATAAGATATTTGTTACTCTCTTTTTTAATTGATGAGGCCTTTGTGCAGTTGTAACTAAGGTTAGTGTTGGCACTGCTGTTAAGTCATGTTGGCCGAGGAGTAAATCCCTGGAATAACCCAGAGTTCATAGAATCCCAGACTGGTTTGGGTTGGAGGAAGCCTTAAAGCTCACCCAGCTCCAGCCCCCTGCCATGGGCAAGGACACCTTCCACCAGAGCAGCTTGCTCCAAGCCCCTGTGTCCAACCTGGCCTTGAACACTGCAGGGATGGGGCAGCCACAGCTTCTCTGGGCACCCTGTGCCAGCGCCTCAGCACCCTCACACTGAAGAGCTTCTGCCCAAGAGCTCATCTCACTCTCCCCTCTGGTGGTTAAAGCCATTCCCCTTGGCCTGTCCCTGTAGGCCCTTGTCCAAAGCCCCTCTCCAGGTTTCCTGTAGCCCCTTCAGGCACTGAGAGCTGTTCTAAGGTCTCTTGGAGCCTTCTCTTCTCCAGTTGAACAAGCCTAGAGTTGTGCCAGTCACGTTGGGTAGTGGGGAGCTTGCTTCTTTGGTGGAGATGAGGTAAAGTACCTTTCTGGTGTTGAGCTCTTTGTGGGCTGAGTGGAAGGGGTAATGAGGTGGCTTAAAGAATATAAAGATTTATATATTATCTGCAGTGTTTCTGAGAGCGTGTTGCTTTTAAAATGGAATCCTAAATGTGGATCTTCTTAAGCTATTCAAGTGGTGTTTGTTGGCTTCTTTGGGGTGTGATTTTGGTTTGGGTATTTTTTCGTTGAAGCAACTAAGCGTGTGCTTTAGGAGAAACAAATGGAGTTAACAGTCACCGTGGCCTGCAGGAGGCGAACAGGACTGTTACTTCCTGTGGATGCCTGCTTGGAAATATGGATTAGTAATATCTAGCTTGTGTCACAAGTGTAATCTGGTGGTGGTGTGTGGGAATGGAGAACTGCTCCCTTCACAAATAATCTCTGGGATTTCTCTGTGATGTTAAGGCTTCTCCCCACCCCTGCCATAAGTTTTCTGCTTAATGATAAAGTGACTTTGCCTTCAGGGAAGGTTGACTGGTGGGAAGTGGTAACCACGAAAGTAAGAATGCAAAAAATAGCCTGAATTTTTTGGGGAAGGATGCTCACTAATCCTTAATGAAGAGGTGGCTTTATTGTGTCACTATTCCAGGAGGAACTGTGTATCTTGTTTCTCTGTCTTTGTCAAATCCTTAATGGATTTCTTAAGTTAGATCTGTAGGAGGCCACTTTTGTGTCAGAGCACTAGGATAAGGCACGGTGACTTTGCATGATTCACTTCTCTTTCCTTTTAAGACCAGTTTTGATACAGAGCTTAAATAATTTTAAGACTACTTGGATATGTACAAATGCAGATGCGTATCCAGTAGTGTCTGAGGAGATGCAGGCAGATGCTTGTAGGTACCTGGATCACTTCCGGCCTCTTAAGTTTGTGCTTTAACCTCATAGGAGCGACTGTGCTCTGTTGGCAGGTCAGCCATGGGTCCGTAACGTAGCCTCGTGGGGAGGATTGTCTATGGGTTCACTTGTTCACTTTCCCAGTGTTAAAGAAAGCATCAAAATAGTGCGTTGAAAGAAAAATCAGTGGTACTGTCAGCGTCTGAGAACAGTAATAACTGCTTTACCAGGTGGGAGATGCTTCTGAACTCTTAGCCCAGGGTCAAGCAGATGCTTGTCTGAAGAGCTGAGCTTGGAGCTACCACTCCTCAGCAAATCACAAGCTGTTTTCTCAGAGCAGTCGTCTTAGACTTCCATGTATACTGCCTTAGCTCTTTTGCGGACGTGGTTAAATTGAGCAGTTGGGATAGAAATTGATACAGAAATATTACAAAGGCTGGATCGGTATACAGAGAAGAGACTGTCCAACTGGCAGTCCAGCCTCTGTCTTGCTCCAAACAACTGCTGAAGCTTTTAGTGCCCCATCCTGTGCCTAGGTATTTACCAGTGTTACTGCTGTATCCATATGATTTAGAGCAGTGTAGTTAGCACAGAGGTGCAGTGTTTGATAGGACATACCTGCCTTGTGTGGAAGTTGTTTCTAACAGTCTGCTTGTTTTTCACTAGGGTCCATTAAATAGTGAATCTTCCAACCAGAGCTTGTGCAGCGTGGGTTCTCTGAGTGATAAAGAATTGGAGGTAAGCAGGCACAAATCTTCATGGTAATCGGGCTTAAGGTGGAGATGATTGAACTCAAAACTGAGAAGGAATTGTGTGATAGTGAGTGACAATATTCCTCTGTTGGGTTGTGGAAGGGCCTCGTGGAAGTACTTAGTCCGGATCTTACCCCTGCAGCCTTTGGGCCACGCTATGAAATGATTCTTGAAGCTTACCACAGATCGTACCCAACCCCAAAAACACAGCATTTGTAAAGCTCAGCTTATGACATTGTTTTCGGCTGTGTTGTGATTTGCTTGCTGGCTTTGGATATGCTTTGGGCCAAATCAAGGGCCAGAGAGCATTAATGGAAGAGTTTGCCTTACCTGTCAAACATGTGAATTTGCAGAAGTCCGGACAAAGAGGAGGTCATTTTTATGGATCACTTTCTGCAAGTAGGGAGGTGAAAATTTATGCTTTGTCTCTGTTTAATCCCACTGCTTGAGGATTAAGTGCTCTGAAACGCTAGCAAAAGCAGCAAGGTCAATGGTAGAGTTACACTTTTACTTTGCGATTCCACATTAATAAAGCAAAATCTCAACTTCATGTCCATTGAAAGAACTTCCTGCATGGTTATCAGGTAAGTTTGGGATCGTATTTCCCTCTCTTACATGGCAGTACTGGTATGAGGTGTCTGGTGAAGCTAATCTTTTGAAAATGCACTATGTTAAATTCCTTGCAAGTACGTGTAGTTAACAGTGGAAAACTATTTGTTCTTCTTTTACTTGGGGTTTTTATGCACATCAGTGGAGTGGTTTAAAGTGACCAAGCTGGCATAATCCCATCTCTCATTCCTTGGGTTTTCAGGCTGTAACAGATAATTTTGTGTGTAATTTTTTTGTTATGTAAGTACTTGAATGGAAAACACAACTTAAAATGAATCTCATTAATATGCTCACAGCTCCATGGAGGCTGTAATGGAGCCTGTGGTGTTAAGAGTCACACCAACGCTGTTCAGGAGTTGCTCTTCACTACGCAGTGAGGAGGCTATGTCACCTCCTTTTACACATATAGGAGTTGGTACAGCAAGTCTCTAGATAGCTAGCTGTGGAGTTTTCAGTCCCCTCATTCTTTGCAGACATGATAGCCACCTTTGAACAGCCCCTTCATCCTCTTACCAAAGCAGTGACATGTCACTGACTGCCCAGCTGCTAACATGGAGCTGTACATGTCCAGCAGCCAGGTTTAAATTCTGTCTGTGTCAGCTTTATCCTTTTTGTCCTACTAAAGGAGGTAGATTGATCTCTGTGCTTCCTGTGTGCAAGTCTTTTGGCAGAGATCTTTAAACAGGGTACTTTAGACTTTGGTTTCCAAAGAGCATGAAAGTTAGGTTTACCACAAACTTTCTGGCCCTAGTTTTCCCTCTCCCAGAGCTGTGTTTTGCACGTTGTGGTTTTTCTTCCTGCCCCCATGCTATAGTTTAGTGGTAGCTGCAGTGATTGTAAAGCATACAGCTCAGAAATTATTTGGGACCCTTTGGGATAAGAGATGTTTTTATAATGATGCTGATGATGGAAATGACAAGATAATCTGTCTTTCCAGAAACCTCAGTAGGCTGCTTCTAGTGCAGTGCTTCCTGATGGTTTCAGCAGGTTTGGCCACATAAGTGACCCTGGTTATGGGGAAAGCACCATGGCAGGATCTCCTCCCCTCTCACATGTCTAGGCGTGCTAGGCAGATAGGCATGACAGTTGTGGAGCCTTCAGGCCTGTGCTATATATTGTGCATAAATAAATCACTGTCCACTGATAAGCTGCTCCTTGGGTCTCTGGTTTCTCACAGAAATGGCAGATGTAGCTGACCCTTGACTTTAATGGGAGCAGATGAGGAATAAACCAAAGGCCAGGTGAACTGCAGCTTTCTCATGGTCTGGGGAGATCTGCCTTGTTTTGTGGATGGCTGCTGTTGTGCCCCCATGGTGGGATAGTTCTTATAACCATCTGCAAAGGGCCTTGGGAAGAAGTATTGGCTGGAATGAATTGTAGCAGTAGACTGTGAGTAGACACTAGACTGCAAACTTGGATGTCTGTACTCAAACCTCCTTGTTGTACTCAAAACTCCTCTTGTTCCAATACTATGACCAGTCTGAAATGGTTTACACAGCCTTTTTGTGTTTGAACTTGTTCTGAAGTAACTGGGCAGTAGAGGCTGGTTTGCTGCACCTGAAATAGAGAGGAACCTGATTAACCTCACTGCTAACCATGATTTCTCCCGTCTGCAACACATATATCAGAAGGCAGCAGCTATTTGAGAGCAGTTGTTTCTTTAAGTACCAGCAGTAGAAATAAAGGCACCAGAGAAATGAAATGGCCACAGGGGAGATGGAGCAGATGATTGTGTTTTGGCATTTTTTTTCTTTAAGTCTTGGAATAACTGCAGAAATGTTAATTTTGAAGTATTGTTTAACAGACTCCTGAGAAAAAACAGAATGACCAGCGGAACAGGAAAAGGAAAGCAGAAGCCTATGAGACCAGTCAAGGTAATTCACTCTCCTGACCCTGCTGTAGGAGCCCGCAATGGTTGGTAATTTGTGCACAGTCAGTGTCCAAGGAAACGAATGGCTCTTCTCAAGGGTGTGTCAGGCAGCTTGTTATATACTATGGCATGATGGTGTCGTTTTCTTCTTGTCCTCATTGGCGGGGAAAATACTTAGCTTATTTGCACAAACTCTTGCATTTTCATGGCATAGACTGCCCAAAGGCTTAATATGGCTTCTCTGAAGTGGTGTTTTGGTCCCACATCCTACATATACAACAGTCAGACTTCAATACAGGCAGTACCCTCTACCTTGCTTTCTGACATATATGCCTGCATTGGTAGAGTAAGTTCTCACAACAGAGAACAAACTGTGCTCAAGTATAAGGCAGGCAGTGCTTCCTTGGAGTACTAGGAAAAGCCCAGTGTGTCCAAGTTCAGGTTTTCCAGCAAATGGGCAGATTCCTATTTCTTTCATTCTTCAACAAGAAAGGAACAAGGACTGTGTTGACAAAGCTGCTTTGATAATATTACAGTAAGGGAAAAGAGCTAAGTTTTAATGAGCTGGTATTAAACCACCACTAATGATCTCTCGAACTCTTATAGGAATGCTTGTGAGAGATCTAATATGCAGTAATGTGCATGGTGGCAGAGAGTTAGAAGTGTCCTTTGCTCTATCCTTATCTTGAAGGAAAGTTCGGTGAACCTACACAACTTTCAGTGTTCCTTTAGTGTTCCCTGAGTACTTCAGCAAAGTGCAAATGCTGTTTGATTGGACTTGACATGGTTGGAATTGGGAGTTAATTGAATTGTTGGCAGTAGACACTCCCAACAACAGCACAAGAGCTATAACCCTCTGGCTGTCTTTTGTAGTTCAGAAGCTTTTGTTGCGGAAGGTGTTGCTCCTTTCTACAGGGAAAGGAGTGTCAAAACATAGGAGTTTGAACATGGCATCATAACTTCTGTTCTTACAAATACAACTCTTCTTTTCATCCTTTGTTTTTCTTTTTAGGAAAAGGCACCCCTAGGGGACATAAAATTAGTGATTATTTTGAGGTAAGCATCTTTACATGGTCAGATGTCTGATGACTTCTGTTACTGATCTGTCATTGGAGTTATTGATTGATGGTGTTGACCTGATGTGCTCAAGTGTGATTAGATCAAGGACATGAGATTTCTGGGAGTTGATTTTTAAAACAGTTGATAGAGCAATTTTTTAACAGAAGAGCCACATAAATACAGGTTTAAGATTGATTTCCACTAGATCTGGGATGAGGATATCTCTTGAGTGTCCAAACCTATTCTGATAAGTGTTCCGTGCTGCAAAAGAACCTACCTGCAAAGTCTTGATTCAAGTTGCAGACAGGGTTCCCTCTCCAGAAAAGCTTGCCATGGGATGCTGGCACCACCTGGGAGATGGAGACCCTTCCAAACCAGTGATGAGCATCCTGAAAATCACTGTTCTTTGATTGTGTAGTTTCTGAAGATTTTCTAGGTCTGCACAACCCAAAGCTCTGGAGTTTTGTTCTTTATTTTACTAATCAGAAATCAGGTGCTTATTGGTGTTTGCTGCATTCCTGGCTATAGCTTGTTGTACGTTTGGTGCACAGTGTGGTGCAGAAACATAAGGATTTCTGTACTAACTAGACCAGCTGCCCACCTGCTTACTTATCCTGCCTTTAGTGGTGACTGGCACTGCTGCTTTAGTGGAGGTGTACAGTTCTTACCACTCCTGTGGTGCACAGTTAGAAACAGGGAATGGGCTTCGTAATTCTATACAGTAAATAATAGATCTGTAGCAATGTGTGCAGGTTTTTTATCTTTTTGTGTTAAAAATGTACCTGCTGCAAATATGAACATTTGTCTGAAGCGCTTTTGCTATTAGTTTTGAAAACAGTGCATGAAATGTGACGGTTTTCCTCTTAGCTTCTATGCAGTTTGTTGTAATGAGTCCCTAGAGCCTGTAAGGCTTCATTTTTAAGATTGATTCATCCGTCTCTGTTAAATTTGCTTCAGTATAGTATCTGTGTGTAATTACTGATGATCAAACCTGTTCCTTTGGCCAGTTTGCTGGGGGAAGTGGCCCTGGAACCAGTCCTGGTAGAAGCGTGCCTCCTGTCGCCAGGTCATCACCGCAGCATTCCTTATCCAACCCCTTGCCGGTAAGTGTCTCCCTGAGGACAGAGCTGGTGCCATGGCACTGATAGGGATGGTGGCTGTGCTTCAGACAGGTAATAAAGGTTCGGAATAGAAGTGTCTCTGAAACTGGATTCTGGCAGCAAAGCCAGACGTCTGAGACGCTGTAACAGTGGCTAGTCCAGTTGTAACTGATACGAATAACTGAGCTTAAAGCATGCAAGATGAATGTTTTTAGTGTGAAGATAGATCACTGTCATTACTGAAAGGTGGAACACACATAGTAGTTATCTTGTTTTCTATTGTAGCTCATGAGCTTCTCCATAGAGAGGATATTGCGTGTCTGTATGGCACTAGTACGATGATACTCTGATCTAGATTGCACCCTTTGGGTATATGGAATACCATGCCTACCTTAATTACGCTGGGAAGTTCTTTTAGTTCTCTTTATGTGCATGTGACTTGTAAGGAGCATTACCAAAATCTTCTAAAGAAATGTATGTACATGCACATCTGTTGCTATTTTTTGTTACGTAATTCCCTTTTGCTGTCACAGCATTTCTGCAAGGTCTGAATGTGAAGAAAGAACCAGGAGTTTTAGGCTGGTTTAGCACAGAGCAGCTAAAGACATTGCTTTCAACTAGCAAAGCAATATTCAGAAGCTGTGGTGTCTGAGCTCTAGTTTTGATCATTGCCTGGGCTCCTCTTTAATTCTCAGGATTTGAGTGTCCCAAACCCACAGTTTGGGACTGTGGGAAAGGTTGGTGTTCCAAAACCCAGGTGCAGAGTCTTTCCTGATGACATGGTTCTGCAGAGGCCTTTGCCCATCTCATCAGTGTGTGCTGACCTAAACCTCAACAGTGGATGCTCTGCTCAGATTTCAATATGTGTTGCTAGGTTTTGGAAGCTTTGTAATGCTGCTTTAGGCGAGAGCTTCACATATGCTTCTAGATACTTATGTGTTTAAAAACTGAAATAGACCTCATTAATTGAATGGCCTTTCCTCCTTCCTTATATTAATTCACTAATACATCTCTCTAAAGAGAAGTTAATGAAAGAAATACCATGTCTGGAAGTTGCAGATGTGTGAGGTATTAGGGACCCTGCTTTATTCCAGCAGATGAGATACCGTTAAGATGTTCATAATGGGACCGGTAGATTCTTCCTCTGGTGTCCATCTACACTGTGTATGTATTGAGTAGGTAAAAGGTTGAGCAGAGTATGTCTCATGTGGTGCGAATACTGACATTGCAATTAGTTTCAGCTAGGCCAGGTCATGTCTCTCCTTATACAGATGCTCTTTGTGTTTCTTATCTTCTGTTCTTTACTCTTGCAGCTGACCCTGTAATATTTGCTTATTCATAAGGAACTGTTATGTGCATTTTCAAGATCCTCTTCTTACAAACTGAATAGAAATGGTTAAGCCTCCAAAAAGAGGGGGATGAGAGAAAGTTGGAGAAGATTGAGCATCTTACCCATTGCAGGTGTCAGTATGGTTTAGGAAGAGAGTAGAGTGTTAAAATGTCTCACAGTGAGCCAGATCTCCTCCAAACCTGTGAGTTAATCTGTAGAGGACTGGAAATAGTCCACAATCAGAACTTGCAGAGGAATTGTAATGGCTTCAGGATGTTACTTCTTGTCTTCATATCTCTTGACTGCTTTGAATTGCCTTGCTTCTCCTTTGATCAGAAGAATCATCTGCAGGTCTTCAGGCTCTTGCAAGGTCGCTGTCATATACAAACATTCTTTTTGGGGTAGAAGGCACGCTCTTGACATTTGAAATGTTAGGCAGAAAATGTGCTTCAGGTTACACTTTAGGTTGTTAAGGAAACACTGAAGCCTGACCTGACTGTTTGTGATGTGGCATATGCCTGGCCCAGAGTTACAACTTGGAAGGACTTTGATAGTTATTACCCAGTTTTAGCAGTGATGGGCTGGCTTTTAAAGCAAGGGCAATGAGGTCTGAGTGCTGTAATCAGTGTAGCTCAGATGATTTTTGTTCTTACTGAACCCAGTTCCTGTATTACAGTTGAAAAATGAGTCTGCTGCAGGAGAAAGGAGCTGGCCTTTAAGAGATATAATGCATTCTTAAAAGATTTTTAGTGCTTTGCTTATCTTATAGGAGACTATTCCCAGCTATAACGACAGAAATGAGCTTGCTATGATGCCTGGGTCCTGAACGTGGTTAGCTTGCTGACATTTAGCAGTTCTGACTCAGTTTACTTCACCGGAATGAACCTATGGTGACATTGGCTGTTCTAAAATGAGTCCTTAAAAAGCATCCCCTAGTATGATTTTGAATGCATTGGCCAAAATCCCAATGCACTAGAGTTGTTGTATCTACAACCTAGTTTGCTCCACTGGCTCTGAAACCCGTGTATCTGCAAAGGAAGAGGGTGTGTTAAATGACAAGGAATTCTGTCCTGTGTGTTCATTTGTTCCTTTTGTTTTTTTCCTTATTCTTCATCATCTTTTTGATGTCTGCCATTGGCATAGTCACTCCAAGGAGTCATGTTTTGAGTTACCAGATCCTCACCACGCTGCCTGCCCATTCCTGAGCTGCTGCTTCGCTGACAACAGTTTTGACAGAGTCAGAGAATTGGTTTTGGTTTGTTTCTTTTTTAAAGAGGAAAGGGGGGGGGAAAGAGTTCATTGTATTTTTCTTGCCTGTGTTACAGCGGCGAGTGGAGCAGCCGCTCTATGGGGTAGACGGCAGCACAGCAAAGGAACCGCAGGAGGAACACTCTGCTCTGCCAACGCTGATGTCGGTGATGCTGGCGAAGCAGCGGCTAGAGAATGAGCAGCTGGCACAGAGGGGAGGTGGCCTCTGTTTTACTTTTGTCTCGGTGAGCAGCTCTGAAAAGATTGGAATCCTGAGGGATGTTTCTAGATAAGGGATGGGGAGCTCGCAGCTTTTTCTGCCCAAAGGCAGTAGTTCAAGTGCAGCCTGGTATGTTGATGGCCATCATCATCTGGTAAGTTCATCTTCTTTGAGAAGAGTTCTAGGTCCCAGGCTTTGCTTGTTTAATAAATGAGTTTTAACCTAACTCAAGCTCTTATGTAGATCGAAATAATAGCATCTGAGAGGCTAATCTGATAGATGCAACAAAGTGAAAGAATGAAGTATAGTCTTGCTGTGAGAAGTGTTTGTTTTGGCCTCACTTAATCTCAGCTGACATGAATTATATTGGGCTTTTAAAAGCTTTGTCTTTTAGCAGGTTGGGCCAGGCTTCCTGAGAAACTGACTCTTGTTTTACTGAACTAAATCTCTTGAGCATTCTTAAATCTTAGCATGAAAGTATGGTACCCAGGCCATGCTGCACCTCCCATGTAAAGAGAAGTGTATCTGCATGGGCACTAGTGGTCATGCTGAGAAGCATATAACAATACACTAACTTTCTTTTACAGGCCCAGCAAGGCAGCCCATCTTCTACCGGATCAGGGAACACTGAGCATTCCTGCACTTCCCAAAAACAGATTTCCATCCAGCACAAACAGTCACAGGTATAGCTCGCTAGACAATACATCTCTTGGATATGAGATTGGAGCTTGACGCAGCTTGTATTCCATGGCAAAGGGTACTACTTGTAGTAAATGTAATGTTTCCAGTGAAGAGTAGTCCCAACTGGGTCTATAGCTACTGATTGAAGTAAATCACTCTGAACTTTGTCCTGATTCTGTAGAGGATGTTTTCAGTTGCTGCTACTGGAATTGACCCAGTCTGTTACTGAGGTTTCTCTGTGTCAATATGGTGGGCAGTTCTTCAGCCATGTGTGAATGTGGTCAGGAGAGGAACACTTTAGCCCTGGCGATTTCAGTTCTGGTGTATTATAAATGTTCTTTCTCTCTCTGCAAGTGAAGATGTGCAGGAAACCTGAGTGATAGTAGTGAATGCTCTTATTCAAGCACTGGGTGCATCCATGCCACTTATAGTACAAAATCCACAGTCTAGCTGGAAGTTCTTTGACCTCTGCAACGTACACCCATGGAATAGTTTGTCTTGTCAAGCTGGAGCGTGATGTATTCCTGTCCGTGCTTCTCAGCACCTTCACTCACCTAGAGTCAAGATGAGCTGTAGCTCTTTTGACTGTACTGCTGTCTTTGGTGCCTTTTTGATTCTTCTTATGACTTGATGTCAAGATTTGCTTTTACTTGTGTCATCTTCTGTTGCTTCTAAGGATGTTCAGCTTTATGTGCAAGGCACCTTGCTTATTTCTTCTCCAAGTCTGCTTTTAATCTTCTGTTGATTTTCGTCTCTGATTTCTCTGTGACTGACCCTTCTCCTGAGTGAGTTTAAACCATCAGTTCTGTGTCCATCATTTGCTCGCAGCAGCCTGAGTCAGATATGATTTTATTGCTGGGGGAAGTTCATTCTCCATTTCCCCAGCAGGTGGTACAAGCTCTTTGTGCATGAAGGACAGCAATTCTGCTTCTGGGGATACCTCCTAGCTTAAGTCGCTGAGCTTTGCTGTGTCATCAGGGTCAGATTTGTCATCTGTATTGTTGTCTGTGGAGATTCCTGTTTCTTGCTACTGCATGGAGAATTCTTGTGTGTTATTGACTCCATAACTCAGGAAACTGCCAAAGGTGCCTTTCAATCCTTGCTGTCCCAACACTCAGAATAGTGGTCCCGCCTGAAGTGGACAAGATGTTTTTATTCTCTCATGTGCTTCAGATGCTCACAAGGTCCATCTTCTTTGAAAAGGGTGAGATATTACCTGAGCAAGCTTTCTGCCAATGCTCAGCTTCATCATATTCTCCAGAGGTTTAGATGTAGCATACATATAAGGCAAAGAATACAGGAAGATGCATGGCTGTATGATGAGGACGTGCACGTGTTGTTTTTTCTTTCCGAACCTGTTTGGAATTGATAGGGTTAAGAAAAGTAATCTTCAGTAATTTCCAATTGGACTCATTTCTGGCCATGAGAGGAACAAGTCAGCATGAGCATTGTTTCAGTCAATGCTGTGCCCTCCTTGTGAGGCAAGGGGAGCTGTGGTGAAGTCACACCTTAGAGTGTACATGCTGAAACATTACTTCATCTGACACAGCACAAGCACATCTGGGCAATTGGCAAATTACATAAACCACTAAAGAAACTGCTGCTTGGTTGAGGATGTGTAGAATAGGTTCTCAACAGCCAGCCTTCTTGTTGCCTTTCATTGCATATGCTGTCTGCAGGCTGCCAGGAAGCAAAAACCAAGTTAAGGCTCAGGTGATGTAACCTGCCCAGGCCTTCTTTTTGTCTTTTGGGATTTAGGCTCACCTTGCTTGGTGTGCAATGCTGGCAGGTTTTGATCTTTCCCATACTGGGCATGTGTAGAGAAGCAACAGTCAGCCAAGTTTGTCTCTTTCTTCATGGGGTTAACTTGCAGGCAAGCCTAACGTCTAGGGACCAGTTCCATAGCAGCTCCATAGGTAAGCCTCTGCTAACCCTTCTCAGAACCATCTGTGTAGACATGGAGAGATCCTGTGTGTTCACTTGGCTGGTTTAGCTGCTGTATTCATGTGCATGCTGACTTCTTACACTTTGCCTCCCCACCCGTTAATGAGAGTGCTGAGTTTGAAATACTCCTCCTGCTAGAGTATAGTACATGTCTTTTGTCTTCTGTTCCTGTGTATAACTCTCACTTCATTGGTGAAGGTATTTGAGATGTGCTGCACCCCATAAAGCTTTCCAAATAGGTTTCACTCAAGAATGATGATGCTCCTGTCCCTGTGGGCACTAATACATCAGTTTGTCAGAAACAAAACCTTAATATTCCTGCTGTCAATCTGGTACAGTATTTCGATATGAAGACCTGTATTTTATGTCAAGATCTCCTTAGAGCCCCCAGGTCTTGTGTTCTGTCTAGCAGGTGGTTGCCTGTGCCCCTGAAAGATCTCACATATTTAATATTCCAGCTGAGGGTTGGGATTTGGTGGTTGGTAGGGTTTTTGAAGCCTTTTTCCTGTTCAAGCACTGCAGGAAAGGACAGTGACTGTCAAAGACCACCAAGGAGTGAGCAGAACTCAGTTCTAAAGGCTGTAGTTACAGGATGTGGTGTATTGTAGCCCTTTACCTGTTAGCAGTTTGTGTTCTGGTATTACCTGCAATAAGAAAATGAGGAATGAAGAAAGTTCTTCCCTGACTACTAGGATGCAGGAGATCAGTTCCTTCTTAAACCTAACTGTTCAGATCAGATGGGGTCACAATGCAATGTTACATGCTGAGTGTCTGATATATTTGTTTTCCTTAAACGTGCTCTGTGGTGATTTTTTCCTTGCAGTCTGACCTCACAATGGAAAAAATATCTGCACTAGAAAACAGTAAGAACTCTGACTTGGAGAAGAAGGAGGGGAGGATAGATGACTTATTAAGAGTAAGTATTTCAAGTGAGACAGCTCTTTGAAAAGCTGCTATTTAAAGATACGTAGAATGCATGTCCCAGCTAGGCTGCAGAGCAGGAGTTTATATATGATTGTAGAACCAGCTCTCACCAGGTAAACCAAATAGAGTCAGTTCCATAATCAGCAAGATAATTGTGTGGCTTGTGGCGACTCTGGACTGTTTGAATCCACAGAGGCTGTGGCTGTGCAGTGAAATGGTAGCTCAAGTGTTAGTGCCCCAGCAGCATTGCACGCCTGTGTTTTGCAAACTAACCTAACATGTTTCGTTGCAGAATTATTCCCCTCTTCTAAGTACTTAGGAGCTATCCCTGCTTTTTGTTGAGCAGCATGTTCAGTAGCCCCTCAATAGACTGAGAAGTTGTATTCTGAAATACTCATTCAGGGGAGTCAGTGACACATATACAGATAAGGAGAAGATCTTTTGGTCATACAGAAAGAGTAAAGCTCCTCTTAACCCATTAGTATTCTTCAATAAAAGATAAAAACCTTTAAGTCAAGGATCTTGTCTTAATGGGGACGTTCTAATTGATTTAGCTTTCATCAGCTGGAGAGGCATCTCTTTTGTAGTGTTGCAAAGGATTAGAAAACACATTAAAGGGAGAAGAGGGGAAGGAAGAGGCTCTTGTGTTAGTGTGTATCTGGTCTCAGCACCTGAAAGAGCTGAGATAAACTTGTAGAGATGCCCTTTGCTATTTAATCCGAAGCCAGATTGACTGTTGGTTGGAAGGAGGATGGTTAAATTTATCTTCTTAGTGAAAACAGTTGCACATAAAATCCTGCTGTACGCTGTGGTGGTGTTAAAAACAGCAGCTGTTGCTGGGAGCAATCTGTATAGTGGGGTTGAGGGATAGTAACTCAAACATGAATTTAATTGAAAGTACAAAGGGAGTTACCCCATCCTTTTCCTCTGCCAGTATTGTGGCAAAAGAACGAGGATAGATCAGGGGTGACTCAGCTGTTTTGAGACTTGGGAGCTGTGGCAAGGTCTTAAATGTTTAAAAACCATGAAAATTAAACACCTTTTGCTTGTGTTTAATCTCTCTGTACTTTAGTTCCTTCTATGTAAACCAGGATGATGGCATTTCCCTGATCTAGAGGGCTCTTAAGATTTGGATGGGTTAAAGAGTGAAGAGCTTGGTTTGGATGTTTTGCTAAGGAACCTAGTCGTTTGTTACCCTGCTGGTTTGCTTACTTTAGTCCCTTGAGCTAACTGGAGAAGTCTCTTCCTAAGCAATGCTTAGTTTGGCTCTTTGAGTGGTTTAAAGTCAAAGGCTTTTCTTCTCTGTTCACTTTTAGGCCAACTGTGATTTGAGACGACAGATAGATGAACAGCAGAAGATGCTGGAGAAGTATAAGGAGCGGTTGAATAGATGTGTAACGATGAGTAAGAAGCTGCTTATAGAAAAGGTGAGCAAGGAAGGGGCTTGCCACATCTCTGCAATCACAGTTCACACCCTTGAAAACTTCTCTCTCCTTTTGAGCAGTGAAAACCTGCTCCTGTTGTTTTGGTGTCTTGAATTATTTCTTTGCAAATAGGGATGTCGTTAAGACTGAAATGGTTTAGAATGCTTCGGTTTGGTTACTTTTCAGGGTGTCAGGGAGTGATCTCCCTTGCTGAAGTGAAGTAGTCTGAGCTGTAAATGCAGCAGCATTACTTGATTTGGAAACTCATACACCAGCAAAGCAACATTGTCCAGCTCTGGCAGCACAAGAGCAGTATCCCATTGTGCAGTGAAATTGCCAGATATGCTGTGTGACGTGCACAAGTGATTTAGACCTTTCCGTCTTCCAAACAGCAGAACTGGAGATCATTGCTTTGTGTGACACGCAAAACAACACATTAAAGACACTGGGGAAAGTGCCAGGCTGCTCTTTACCAGTGTCCAGCCTGCTTTGGTGTTGAGAGATTTCCAGATTTCCTGGTGGTTAAACAATGTGAGGTTTGATTGCTCTTTCACCTGCAGGCCGATTACATCTATTGTTTGTGGCCACTGGATGGGCAAAACTACCAGGGTGCTGGCCAGTACATACAGTCTGAGCTGATTTTGTCACAGAACTGATTGTTCTTGGCTGACTCCCCTTTCTGGGAGGATTTGTAACCCTGGGCTAGGTGTTAAGTGCGTCTTGCTTTCACATAGGTGGTCTAGAGCTCCAGCGAGGAGCTCTGCTGCTTCATCTTCAATCCAGACTGGGTAAAACTTCGCTGCTCTCATCTCAGGCCTTGGAAATTTCCTTTTACTTAACCAGAAGCACTCTGAGACAGACACCATCACCAGTTTTGATGCATTGGTGACCTAACTAAGATGGTGTCACATTTGGGTGTGGTGCCCGCCTGGGACTGAGCTGGCTGATCACTGTATCTTCCTCTTAACAGTGATTCAAGGTGCATTTTTGTCCCACATTTCCCATTTGAGTGAGAAAGGGGCTGATCAGAGCCACACTTGGGAGTCTGGCTAAACTACTGGTGCAAAGCAATAGTTTTAATCCTATTGCTAGACTGATTTCAGGTTATCATAGAATGGGTGAGCTCGCCCAAGTAGTTATGGGGAAATAAAAATGAGGCTGAAACGTCAGAAAGGAGGCAAAGAAATGCTTGTCAAACCAGTGTGAAGCACCCAGTGGTTTTCAGCTGGGTGTCAGGTAAGCAGCACTGGAGCAATAGCAGGAAGAATTGGCAGTGATTTTAAGCACAGCACAGCTCTTAGTGGTTGATTCACAGCTTCTGTTTTTACATGTGTTTTGTTCTGTTTTCACATGTGTTTTGTTCTGTTTTCAGTCAAAACAGGAGAAGATGGCTTGCAGAGATAAGAGCATGCAGGATCGATTGAGGCTAGGTCACTTCACCACAGTGCGGCACGGGGCGTCTTTCACCGAGCAGTGGACAGATGGCTATGCCTTCCAGAACCTCATCAAGTAAGGACAGTCAGACTTGTCTTTAACTTCAGAGGCACAGACAGAAAAGCTAAGCAGTTGTGTGTGATGTCTTGCATGTCAGAATGTGAAAATGGTGTGAGTGATGCATGAAAGGATCAGATAGGAACACAGCTACTGACAATGGGGAGGGTTTTGGCATTGAAGTGAGAAATGTGTTTCCACTTAAACCTCCAGAGACTTGGCCTGGAATCAGATGGTTTGAGCTGGCCTTTGGGTTGGAAAGAAGTAGGCTGCCCTGCTGGGTATTCTCAGTGCACTTACCTGGCTGTGCAGTGCTTAGAGCACAGGAGTGGACTAAATACTCACATATATTTTGAGTCAATCAATTTGATTTGCATACTTGCCTATATTATTCAATGAAGGCTAATTAGCTTTTCTCTTTTTTTAAGTAGAAAGTAGAGAAGCTTGAAAGAGAAAATCCATGCTACTAAACTTCTTTTGCCTCCTGGTAGCAGTGATCAAAGGGGCTGCAGAAACCTGGAAATGAAGATCAGAGACCCTTTTATGCAGGATGTTAATGGAAATATCCACTCAATTCCCACCTGGCCTAGACCTTTAAATAGGACTTGGCAAATTAATTGCATTAGAGAGAGTTATGTGTGATCCTTTAAAATCATATACTTCTCCAGAGTCTGACAGGGAGGTGCAGCTTTTGTTAGGTGCAGATTAAGGACTTCATAATTCTTCCTTAGCTTGTGCTGTAAGACATGGAAGAAGTACTTCTGGCATACTTACCTGCAGTCTCAGTCTCTTTAAGAAGTGAATTAAGTATGTTAATGCTCAAGTCATGTAGACTTGAAATGTCAAGTGTGCTTTTATCCCTGTAAAATGTTTTAAGATAGTCCTTTTATCTTGGAGGAGAGACTGTTTTCTCAGTGAAATTGGGAATGCTGTTTATGTTTTAGAGAACTAAGGATAGTTTAAGTGCCCCCCTGAAGCAGAAGGATACTTTCTCAGACAGTGCCAGACTTCAGGAATACTTTTAACAGGAAAGTCTGAGATTTAGAACAGAGCCTTCTAGGAAAAAGTGTGTGGAAAGTTAGTGCCTAACCATGGATCCTTGGCTCTTCCGTGAGGTTAGCAACTCTTGGGTTTGGATATCCTCAGCATGAATAAAACCTTTCACTTACTGAAAGGTTTCTGTGGGCCAGAAAAAGAATCCCCTTCTATGTAAAAATACCTTTAAAAATATGAGTCATGATGCTTGGCACTTCCCCCTTCCCAGTACAAAAATATTTTGTTACTAATCTTACAAGTACAACTGATTGGAAAGTCATTGCTCCAATCTGTTCAGAACAGATGCTGAAGAACAACCAAGTACAGACCATTAGTTCTCTGCTTCATGGGTTTTTTCCTACTCTTTTCTTTCCAGACAACAGGAAAGGATAAATTCCCAGCGGGAAGAAATAGAAAGACAACGAAAAATGTTAGCAAAACGGAAGCCACCTGCAATGGGACAGACCCCTCCAGCCAGCAACGAGCAGAAGCAGCGCAAGAACAAGACCAATGGAGCAGAAAATGAAACGTAGGTTCCCTTGCCTTCTCTGTGCCTTGCAGAGCTGCATGCATTGAGCAGAGCACAAACTCTCTCCTGGGAAATGGAATCTTGCCCTTGCCTCCAGGCTTCACTCCATGCACAAATGAATATTGTGGAATTAGCCTGGCATTCAGCAACATCTGGCTGCAGTTCTAAATAGTTTTCATTGGAGTAAAACAAGGAGCACTGCTGAGGCCAGACTTTTGAATGCAGTGCTTTTTCAGTGTTCCCATTGCATTAAGTTGGGAAAGTGTTGCAATTCCAGAATGGATTTCAGTGTCACTGTTTGATACATGGTGCTTTTTCAAGGAGAAAAATAAGAAAACCCATTCAGAAGCCTTTTTTTTCTGTGTCATTTCTGGGGAGGCTTTTCAAACAAGTAATTTGGTATACTGAAGAAAATGATGCTCTCTCCAAAGACAGCATGTTAAACATTGTCCTGTATCTCCAAAGCTGTCCTTTCCATTTCTCTGACTCAGGTATCTGCAAAGGTAATTGAAGTGCTACTTCTTACAGATTTCTGCCCCCAGTACCTCTTTTGAAGTAACTGATGCTCTAAGAGTCACAGTGTTCTTGGAGAGAAAAGCTGTTTCTCACAAGAAATTGATAACATTAGTTTTGGAAGCTTTTCTGGGGTGGGAATCCATTGAATCAGATATTTCCCACTACTTTCTACCAGTTTCCTTTACGATATTCATTTTATTGCTGTTGGCTAATACCATAACTCAAAGTGACACTTTTCTTCTTGCACTATGACATCCCCTGGCCATGACCTCAAAGTTCCTGAGTCCTTTGAATTCTTGGTCTTGATTGAAGCAAAAAATTCTCACTACCTCAGCAGAGATGATGCATGACTGGGTGAATCTTCATACTTGGGGTGCTCTCAGCCCCCAAATCAAGTGCTGGTTCCTGGAGATCAGGTGTGTTGTACTGGAGGGCGCTGTGTGCTTTCTGCAAGTAAGTGGCTTGTATAGAGACAGCCCTCATTCTGACTAAGAGCTTAAAAAGAACTCAGTCAAGTTCTAAAGCCATCCTTTTGCATTGCAGTTTGAGCTTGGAGAAGTAAATCGAATGTCAGTGCCTGGATATTTTGAAGTGGTGCTGTTCTTTGGGGTAATCTTTCACTTATAAAGGGCAAGATGAGGCTTTCCCCATTTCTGTTGGGGCAGCTGTAGTGTGGCATATTCTGAAGACATGGCAGCACAGATCCTGATGTCTGGAAATTGTAACTGTGATACCAAGTGAGCATCTGCCTGTGGTGTGAGCCTGCCTTGACACAATCTAGCTTTACCTAGGTTTGGTAGAAGCCTTTTTCTGCTCCTTCACTCAGGGTTTTATCTTTGTGGTTTTGAAGAGCTTCTAGTGGTGGTGGTGAGAAAAACTGCTTGCCAGCATATGGATATGGTTCATGTGGAGTGGTTTAGCTTATGGAAACATGAGGTTTGCAGTTCAGCTGAAGCAACTGGCCTGACTGCTTGCTTAATCATAGTGTGTAAATGCGTTTGTTGGACTCCTGTGTATCAGGTACAAAATGTTCTAGCTTTTGGAGGGAGTCTTTAGGCAAGGTTGACTGTAAGTGTTTCTGAAAGTTGAATGAGAAGCAGCCAGCCAAATTCCTTCCTCTGATTTTTGGTTCTTCTTTGCTTCATGGTTGTTGCTCTGGCTGAAAAAGGAGAGGAAGTTCCCATGATGCAAATTTAAACACTGATGCTGGTTCCTAGCCTCTGAATGAGAAAAACATTTGCATTCAGGAACAGGAATGTACTGGGGCTTTTTGAGGTCTGCTAGGGCAGGTTGGGCACCCTTCAGATCCTCAGCTGCACTAGAACTAGTGTGTTTGTCTTAGAGCTTCCTTGAGCTTTGCAATGCTTGCTGCCAATAGGCAGCTATTTTGGGCCCTGTTGGCCTGGTGGTACTCATTACATCTCTTGCTCAACGAGTAAACTGTTGGTGTTCAGCCCTTTTTTCATTGTGCACAAGGATATGTGGGAAGCTTGTTGCTGATTGATTCAACTGTCTTTTTATTCCTTCATACAGCAACACGAACCAAAGACCTGAACTATTGGGATGGTTTTTTAGTTTAGCTGAAGCTGATTAAAGTTCAGGCTGTCAGGGATGGATATAGCTGTGTGTTGAATTAGGGTGCTTTCATATGAAGTGAGGCAACATGTAAACATTTATGGTCCTGGCTGTCTTTTGTAGCTGTGATTTGTAATAAGCAGTTCCTTATGGTTGAGATTCTTTCAAAAGGAACTTGGCTTGTGAGTTTGGGATGAAATGCATCAGTTAACAACTGCTTAAGCACTTACTGCAACTGTGTGGAACCTCTCTGCTGTCAACAGTGGAGAGAAGTTGGGGCATTTCAAAATGAGCATGTAGCTTAATGCTGCCTCCTCTTGATTTGCTGCACAATGAGCCAAGGTCCCACAGCCCCGTATAGACCTAAGACTCAGCCCCCTCTTGAAACTAGCTGTGGTGTTGATGCTATGGAAAACACATACACTAACCTTTGTACTATGCAGAGCATAACTATTGCAAGAGGAGTCCTTCTGGGATAAGTTTTGACCTCAGTTTAGTTTCACAAAGAATAGTTGTATGCTGTCATGTGCATATTCTTGTTTACAAAAGAAACAGATGCAGTTGATACAGGCTTTACAGCTTTATGGTCACATCTGTGTTCTGCAGACTGTTCACTTTATCCCATGTGTCGAAACCTAATGCATTGGATCTCTTTCATGCAGGTTAACATTAGCAGAATACCATGAACAGGAAGAAATCTTCAAACTCCGTCTAGGTCACCTTAAAAAGGTAAGAACTATCTGCAGGAAAGGCTTTTAGGTGGGGTTTGATGTCGTGTTCTGTGAGCAGTGGCATTTTGCTGATAATTGAGAGGGTTTTCTTGCTTGAAAGGGATGGCCAAGATTTTGCAATGATTTTTTTTCCACGGCAGTGGTACTCAGGAAAGCTGCTCTTTGCTTTAATAAATAGATCCCTGTGTTCTTACATACCATTTCATGCAGGGAGTTCCACTGTTTTGATGCATCTCATCTTGTCACTGTGATGTGCCTCGTGTTGGACTCTGTTTATGTCTAACATGGGTGAATAGGAATGAATGGATCAAGGGAAGAAAATTATGAGAACACAACAAAAACTAACCATCACTGACCTTCCCATTTCTTTGCAATTATTGAGTAACCAGCATCGTCAGTAACAGCCCAATAAAACCTCTTGGGCTTTGGGAAACTAGGACTCTTTTAGGTGGTTGTAGTGCATGTTTATTTTCAAATACATTGGCTTCAGTAGGAACTGTACCTGAGAGTGAGGTTCTCTTTAAATAAGCTGTTAGTTACCTTGAAAGTGATTGCAATAACCTATAAATAAGTTTTCTGTGACACTTCAACAGATGAGGTACTGAAACAAAATAGATGCCTTCTGTGATTTCTTGTTTAACCTTGATCTCTTCTGAGGCCATAGAGTTTTCTTTCCCATACGAAACAAAGAGGAAGGATGCAAACACATAGCTGGAGTCCCCTTCCTTTTCTCAGGTGATGCCTGAGCTCTCCACTTAGTTTTTTCCTTTAACCTTGACACCCAAATTGAATGCAAGGCTTCATTAAGGCTGCTGTGCTCCTTGTTATTTTCAGTGGCAAGGGAAAGTTAATGCACCCATGGAATCTGCTGGCACTCTGCTCATTGTGTTTTACTGACCTGTGAACAAAGATAAGTGATATGGGCAGCGGCACGCTAAAGGCATGCTTGTTCTACAGCTTCCACATTGCTGAAGTGCATTAATTGCAGATCCATTTATGCTGGCATGTCGTGTGCCACCCTGGAACAGAGGAATCCATTTGGAAATGGACCTTAATGGAAAATGAAGTAATGTTCTGGGATCGTGGCATTGTCTGAGGCTGTGCTTATCCTTCTCCACTTTTGGAAACTGGCTCATTCTTTATGCCTAAAAATAGATCAAGTTGAGAAGGGATGAAGCAGAGTCACAAGACAAATGGGTAACTGTGTCCCTTGAGGTATATGTACCAAATAATACAGCTAAAGGCAAGTGTTTCAATTGAGTTTTGCAGCCCTGTCCACAGTGATGTGAGTTTTAGTGTTGTGTTTGAGGGCACTAGAACTTCCAACTTTACAAACAGGGTATCAAAACCTCCACATGGCACTAAGTTACACTCTTACCTGTCCTACCCATCAGTGCTAGTAGGACCTGATGTGCTTTCACATTCTCCATTCTCTCCAGATGCTGCCCCTTTCCCGTGTGGCATCATGACATAGAATTGTAGAATTGTTAGGATTGGAAAGGGCCTTAAGATCATGCAGTTCCAACCTCCCTGCCATGGGCAGGGACACCTCCCACTAAACCATGCCACCGAAGGCTCTGTCCAATCCGGCCTTGAACACTGCCAGCAATGGAGCATTCACAACTTCCCTGGGCAACCCATTGCAGTACCTTGAGTCCCTCCTCAGCATCTCTATAGGCCCCCTTCAGATATTGGAAGGCTTCTATGAGGTCTCCACGCAGCCTTCTCTTCTCCAGGCTGAACAGCCCCAACTTTCTTGTCCTGTCTTCATACAGGAGATGCTCCAGTCCCCTGATCATCCTCGTGGCCTCCTCTGGACTTGTTCCAGCAGCTCCATGTCCTTTTTATGTTGAGGACACCAGAACTGCACATAATAACTCCAAATGAGGTCTCATAAGAGCAGAGTAGAGGGGCAGGATCACCTCCCTCGACCTGCTGGTCATGCTCCTTTTAATGCAGCCGAGGATACAGTTGGCTTTCTGGGCTGCGAGCACACACTGCATCCTATTCCTTACTTCTGAAGGCCATCCTCTGTCTCCAATAGCTTCTTCCACAGTGGAATTACATCTGCGTTTCCATAAATGAGGCAGAAATGCTAACTGCATTGTCTTACACAATGTTGTTTCCCTTTTGTTTTTCCTTCTGCAGGAAGAAGCAGAGATCCAGGCAGAGTTGGAACGGCTAGAGAGGGTTAGGAATCTACATATCAGGGAATTGAAAAGGATACACAATGAAGATAATTCACAGTAAGCACATGGGATGTGGGGACAAGAATGTAGAACAATTTCTGGTTTTGTCCCCTTCAAATGGGAAACAATATGCTTGAAATTGATGTTACAACTTCGTATGGCATGTGGTTGGGGGATGGCAGGGTGATCAACTTGAAGTTCATGTAAAACAAAGGCTTCCAAGTGCATCAAGGTACCATTACATAGTTGTTCATCAATAGAAAGTGATCATATTAGATCAGATGTGTCAGTTAACACAGTTGTAATATTTCCCTGTCTTAATGTAAAAATGTTGTTTCTAAGCTGTGTAGTGGCTGTAACCTGTTGTGAGCAGATCCCATTAATTCTCAGTGCTCTTAAACTGTGCCTTTCTTACCAGATTTAAAGACCATCCAACGCTAAATGATAGATACTTGTTGCTACATCTTCTGGGTAGAGGCGGCTTCAGTGAAGTATACAAGGTAAACGTGAAGTGGCAATTTGTGCTGTAATCTGAATCTGCACGGAAACAGTGCAGTAAGCAGCATTTTATGCTTGTTTTCTCAATGGCGTGTGTGGTTGTAGAGGGAAGAAGGGAGGATGAAGCACATATCTGGCTTGCATTGGACAGCAGGCTGGAGATATTTAGGTTCTGCCCTTGTCCACAGAGATCAGCTTTCAGGCTTCAAGAAAACACTGCGCCAAGTCTGCAAAGCTTGGCAGATCCGAACAGCAAGGCATTTCAAGAGACAAGGGCTACACACAATATACCCTAAGTGGCCGTGTTCTGTTGAATGTGGCTTAGCAAGCCTGAACCTCACTGTAAATAGGAGAAAATAGCTCCAGTAATAAGAGCAGAGGCTGCATTTCCTGGGGGTAGAAGCCTTGTTTTCCTTGTGTCTTCATTTACACTCTGAAGTAGCAGAATGGGGAGGTGTGTTTAGTCTTGGGACTTCCTTGGAAGTGTGTCAGCACTCTTGCATGGCCAAGACCTGTGATGCTTTGGTGCTTGCTATTTGACTGTTACGTTTAGAGCCTTTCCAGTTCAGAATATTCCCTGTACCTGTCCCCAGTAGTTTTTAATCCATGTGGAATTTGGCTAGAGTGAAAAGAATTACTCCAATGCGAATATTGGAAACTTGAGGGTGGTTTGTTGTCTTGATGCAGTGCAACAAGTCTCTAAACTAGGGAGGGTGAGACTACTCAGGTGCTGAAGAAAAGGGTGCGAGATGTGCTCTGAATTGCTGCCTTTGCTGACTAAATAGAAAGCCTTGGCTCCGCGGCTGAAAGCAAGAGGGTATGAATGCTTCAAAACCGACTGTGCTAAGAGTTGTAACTATGGTATTGAAACAAAGGGATGGTTAGCCCTTCTTCTCTAGAGTCTTGGCCAATCTGTTAAGCATAAGGAATTAAGTATGCAACTTCTAAGATGGACCCAGATTATCCTTGTCTGCTTACCACAGGATTTTGCACCATCCTATGATTATTAACTGTTGCTGCTCTCAGACAAGGAAAAAGCTTCCTGCATGTCTACAAGAGCACAATTGCAGAGATCCCCTCTTTACAGACTGTTTAAATAGCAAGAAACTGGAGAGGAAAATAACAGCACAAGATTTATGCAGTGATGTCACTGAATTCTCCAGCTTCTAGTTAAGATGAAACATGCTGCAAGATGGAGAGCTGAGCTGCCAGTGTGAACCGAAGTATTGGTTTGGGGTTGTTTTAACTGAGTGTAGAAAATGAGTTAGGGGGAATAATGGCAGAGCCTTTTCCTGTGTGATGAACTGTCTATATTTTAGTAATTTGGCTTTTCTGATCCCATTGTAGCTTTGGTGGTAAAATGTCAGTATAAATGCAGCATTAATTCGATCCCATGGGGAAGGTCAGATCAAAGCAAGGCATATTCAATTGTTTTCAGAGTTGCTTGGTTTCATTAGTGGAGCTAATTACATCAAAAAGTGGGTTTGCTCCTCACTTGGTATGTCGTAATGCTGATTTTCTGGGTGGGGATATTGGTTTGTTAGAGCTTGTCTGCATTTGCAGTATTAACTTGAAGTTGTGATTCCTACTGATTTGCAGCTCTTGTCTCTGCAGGCATTTGATTTAACAGAACAGAGATATGTAGCTGTGAAAATACACCAGTTAAATAAAAACTGGAGAGATGAGAAGAAAGAAAATTATCACAAGTAAGTAAGGCTGTAAAGTATTTCCAGGCTCCTCTTGCATTGAGTTACCCAGTGTCTAGTAACAAGCTGCCATTTTTTAACTGTTCTGCCCCCCTTCAAAAGCCACTCTCTGGCCCAGGAACTACTTGGAAAAGTTACGGTCAGATTAAGAATCATGGACTGGTTTGAGTTGGAAGGGACATTAAAACTCACCCAGTTCCAACCCCTGCCATGGGCAGGGACACCTTCCACTAGAGCACCTTGCTCCAAGGCCCTGTGTCCAACCTGTCCATTGCCAGGGATGGAGCAGCCACAGCTTCTCTGGGCACCCTCTGCCAGCACCTCAGGACCCTCACAGGAAAAAGCTTCTCCCTGATACCTAATCCAATGGTTTAAGTGTGCACACCCACAGGCAGTGTTTTGTAAACACCAGGTTTCAAAGCACCAGTAGCCTTCTACGAGGAAAGCGTTAAAGTGGCTTCTCCTCTTTGAAATATCTAAGCTCTGCTCTTGTGGGGAGCAGTGTTCATGCCTGTCTTCTGGGTTCACACCTGCAGCTGTGCTCCCCAAAAGCCTTCCCCTTCCCTAGAATACTCAACCTTTCACAGATGCTTTGGACTATACATTTGTCATGGCCTAGAAGGGAAGTACAGGAAGCATTTTGGTGTTGGTTACACTTGCTCCCTAAGGCTTTGGGTTTGCTAAGCTCTGGCAGCCAGGCCTTCTCGACAGCTTCGAAGATAAAGCTGTGCTCTTAATTCCCCGCCAAGTCACTGGAAGAGACTTAAGCTGAATAATACAAAGCCTGGAAGTTGGGCAGTTGAGCATCATGGAATTCTTCTAGAACTTGCTGAGTTTTGTGTTCTGTCTTGGATCACTGTCCTGGATCCCCTCACAATTAATTAGGAGGTTATTCTATTTTGGCAAGCAGTGCCATTAATCAGGATAGTTATTTTGTAGCATGGCCAGCATTTGAGATGCACTCTGATGCTGTGGTTCTTAACACAGTTCCTTGTTTGCTGTCTGATTAATAGGCATGGGTTGGACTGAAGTTGGAGTGCTGTGTGGTATGTCTGGGTTCGCTATCTGCAGGACTTAGAGTTAAGTCACTTGTATGACTAATGCTCAGACTTTCCTCCTCAGACATGCGTGTAGAGAGTACAGAATTCACAAAGAACTGGATCACCCTCGAATAGTTAAGCTATATGACTACTTTTCGCTGGATACTGACTCGTAAGTTATGTTCCTGTGTCCTTTGTCTTGGTTTGATGGATTCACTGCCAAGTATTTGGTCTCTTAAAACTTCCAAGGAGAGTCCAGCGAACGTCTGTGCCAATGTTACAGTCTGTACTGCAGATATCTGAGGCAGCTGAGCACATGTGGGTTTTCTAGTGCTGCATTATGTCAGATGTGGTGCTTTACCAGTGGATCCTGCTTTTGATTGGCTTGGGCAAATGCCCCAGCTTCTGGATCTAGCACTTAACTGGGGGATCTCTGACCTTTGTACTATTGAACATTGAGGGCTGTGCCCCTGGTAGCTGATCTTTAGAAAGGGATTAATAGGCTGGAGGCCTCTTAATTTAATATATGACTAAATAAATTAATCTGGTTTCTCTTGGGTGCCTGAATTACAGCAACTCCTGTTTTGCCTTCAGGTTTTGTACGGTGTTAGAATACTGCGAGGGAAATGATCTGGACTTCTACCTGAAACAGCACAAGTTAATGTCAGAGAAAGAGGCACGATCTATTATCATGCAGATTGTGAATGCTTTAAAATACTTAAATGAAATCAAGCCTCCCATCATACACTATGACCTTAAACCAGGTATGTTGCGCTGCTGACTGATGTGTTTACGGATCTAACTAAAGGTAATGGGGTTGGAAGTTTACTTTGGTGAGATGGCAAGAGACAGGACTGTTTGGGAAAACTGACTTGAAACAAGAGAAAAACTCTAAAATGCATAGAACATGCTGTGAAAAGGGTATTGTCTCCCAGAATTGCAACAGAAAACAGGGAAGTCACATTCCAGGAAAAGCAGCCTCCTTGCTCAGAATGAGCCCTTGAAACCACCAAGTGTCTGTTTGGTCTCTTAATGTCCCGCTTTTATTCTGCTGTTGAGAGCTTTGTTATTGCTTCATAAAGGTTCCCATAATTACTACTGTGTTTCATGCTCCCCTTCTTCTGGCTTATTCTTTCTGTAATCATCTCCCTGAAAACTCAGTGGCAGAAGCTAACTTGGAAGTGTTCATTTTTGCCTTGTGTGGCAGTCACAAAGCTCAGGTCTGCCTTTGTGTTGAGTAACGTCTGCCATGTGGAAGGTCCTCTCCAAATTGCAGATTTCCCTTTACCATTGGGCAAAATGAAGAGGGGAAAAATGGAAGTGTCCCCTTTTAGGGTGACAGATATTGCCTACATAGCATTTTCTCATAGTGCAGTAAAATTCGGCCGTCTCTTTGGACAGTTATCCCTGGCTCATCTCGCTGTGCTAGTGGCACTTCATCAGCATTGTGTAACTGGTGTCTGATGTGGTTTATTGCATCAGCATGAGGAATCTGTACAGGAGGTGGTGCTGTTGCACTAGTTCCAGTGACCCTGTTACTTTCCCCCCCCCCCCCAGATGCCTGTTCTTGTGTTGTCTGAGCATGCTGCAGAGCTCTGCCTACAGTGTGTCTAAAGCTCTGATTCATCCACTGCCATCACACACAATTCTGCTTTATTGTAGACTTTGAGAGAAACAGTGATGATCGGACTTCTTGATCCTTGATGGATTTGTAAAAGACTCTTGCCTAAGCAGTAATTGTCCTTTTTGAGCTTAGAAAACCATTGGGGACTGGTGCCAGGAAGGAGAGAGTTTCTGGCTTGCCGAGAGACCAGGGCAAGTCAGGACTTCTGGGCAGAATGAGTCATGACTGTGTATGTGTACTTTTCTCCTTAATCCTCCTTTTTGACCTGCCCTTCCAAGGGGACCTTTGGGAGGGGTCAAAACAGACATGAAGTTCATTTGGGTAATAGGGCTCAGAATCTGGAGGCTCCAAGTAATGTCAGGCCACAGAGTGGTTCAGGGATGGGCAGATCAGTTCCATCACTTGGTGGGAGCTGAGTTGTATGTAGAGCTCAGGTTACTGAGTGCTAAAACATCTTGTGCAGAGTGCCAGAGTTCAGTGCAATTTTATTCCTGCTTTTTTTCCTGCTAAATTTGTATCCTAAAGAGTTCTTTCTTCCCCTGTTTAGGTAACATTCTTCTAGTCAATGGTACCGCATGTGGAGAGATAAAAATCACAGATTTTGGGCTTTCCAAAATCATGGATGATGACAGCTACAACTCTGTTGATGGTATGGAACTGACATCGCAGGGGGCTGGTACTTACTGGTAAGCATTGCCTGGGGCACTTGCAAGTTACAGATCAAGAACGGTTTATAAGCAGCTTTGGATATATGTCAGCTCTCTTGTGTGCTGCTGTTGTCTGTGACAGATTGAGACACTGGAGGTTTGAGACCCTGGAAACTGCTCTTGTTGTCACACAGCTCCTTTTGAGGCTAGCAGCTTTTTACATTACAGTGGGTTAGTGTCTGTACATTCGAATACCATTTCTTATCCAAAGGGCCTGGTGAGAAACTGCATATGCTGCTGAGATAGCAAGCTCTGGAGTGGAGTTGGCTGCTATTTCACAGTCCATAATGGCATTGTCGAACAGTTTAAACAAGGAGGAGGAGAATACCGTATCTATTGGAAATATAGGTACCTCAGGAGATGGAAGGAGTATTCCGCTGCATTGAGGCAGTGAAAATCCATAGTTAGCTCTTACAAAAGATGTAACAATCTCACAGTGCTGTCTATAGTCAGAGCTTCCCTTTCACGTGTCACATAAAAGATGCTTTCAGCAATACTTTATCAGTATCAAGTGTTGTCACTGCACCAAGAGCAAGACCTACGATAAGTGCCCCTGAATCTGATTCTTAGCTGTTACCCAAGCTGCAGACTGTCACTATGGGTAACAGTTGTACAGCAGCATTTGTTAAGGTATTCTGTATTATACAGCTTTGTTCTGTTCATGAAGATGAAGCTAACTAGTATGAGCAAGGCTGAGTGTCTCTAAGTCGGATGTGGCATCTAGGATTGTATTTCTAGAAAGATGTATTTTTGCTGGAATTGCTGGCAAAGTCCTTTTAACAACAAATACCAGTTCAGAAGGTAAAAGAAAATGGGGCTGTTTCATTTGCTGACTAGCTCAGACCACAAGTGTCCAAAGAGTCCTTGGGGATCACTGTTCCCAGAAGGGATATGCCCTGGTAATCTTGGCTCAGAGATACACAGGGATGAAACTGAGTCCCTCAAGTCCTGATCTCAGAACCTTGTTCCTTCCTTTCTAAAGAAATTGATAGAAGGTGTTTGGAGATGCTGCTTGCAACCTGTTGTCCCTTCCTTCCCATCAGGTATTTGCCACCAGAATGTTTTGTGGTTGGGAAAGAACCTCCAAAGATTTCAAATAAGGTTGATGTCTGGTCAGTGGGAGTCATCTTCTATCAGTGTCTCTATGGCAGAAAGGTAAGAAAGCATTTAACTCCCCTCTTCTTGGTAATTCCCACACCTATGGGAGGCAGCCCTAGTTTCTGCTTCCTTCTCCTCCTCAGACTTGGAAGGTGCTTTTGTCTTGTATCCTTCCAAGGTAATAAAGGAGAGAGAATTTACTAGATTGTGTTTTGCTCTACATAGCACTTCCTTCAGAAGTACTGTTCTGCAGAGCATCTCTTTGCACTGCGCATGTTCCCTCTGAGGCCATTATGGGCAGGACAAGTGTATCATTCAGGGCCAGACACCCAAAGTTCTTTGTCTGGGATTGATTTGTGATGTTTTCAGTGCACTAAGTCTTTGTGGAGCCTGATAGTGCTTGATGGCTGCAAGTGTTGTAGATAAAAAGAACAATATGTACAAAGACCCACTCTAGAAAGTCTTTAGGATGGCTTTTGGAAGGGAAGAGTATGGATCAGGTCCTGAGAAAAGGTAATTTGGTTTATGGCAACAAAAGAAATAGGTTGGAAAAGGCTCCCATTAGCCCTTGTTTTTGCAAGTCCTTGGTAACCAAGGGTTGAGAAGGCCTGGCCCCCAAATATGCTGTGCTGCTTCATGTTGTCAGTCACACAGGTGGTGGAACCAGCCCAGCAAAGACTGAAGTGGGTGATTCTTCTGTCAGTTTAGATAGACAAAGGTCCTCTTGCATGTGAGAAGGAAGCTGACCTTGAGGTCTGGAAGCAGGTGGAGATCTGTCTGAGCCAGAGATACCCCAGAGTTGTTCCACCTCGTCCTTGTTGTTCAATTGAAGTGCAGGAGCAATGTGTCCTGCTCGCCTGGGTGGAATCTGCAGCACCTTCACAGCATTCATGGGCTTCTTGCTCAGGAAAGTGCTGATGTCAAGCTGATGAGCAGTGGTGTCAGGGGCTTTTAAGGCCTGTCACCAGCCTTTTAACAACTGTCTTCTATGTTTTCTTGGTAGCCCTTCGGTCACAACCAGTCACAACAAGACATTCTGCAGGAGAACACAATTCTGAAAGCTACCGAGGTGCAGTTCCCTCCAAAGCCAGTAGTCACACCAGAAGCAAAGGTAAAGCTGTGTATGTCAGTGATCAGCACTTGGTCTCCCTAAACCAGCAGGAGCTCTGTGTTTCATGCTTGCCTTGAGTAAAGTGGTCAGTGGCTTTGCATTGTTGTAGATGTCAGGCTGGGGATCATAGAATCATAGAATGGTTTGGGTTGGAAAGGACCTCAGGATCGTCCCGTTCCAGTCCCCTGCCACAGACAGGGATGCCTTGCACAAGACCAGGTTGCTCCAAGCCTGTCCATGCTGGCTTTGAGCACTGCCAGGGATTGGGCAGCCACAGCTTCTGTGGGCACTCTGTGCCAGCACCTCGGCACCCTCACAGGGAAGAGCTCCTGCCTTAGAGCTAGCCTGAACTTCCCCTCACCCCTTGTCCTATCCCTACAGTCCCTGATGAAGAGCCCTGCTCCAGTGTCCTTGTAACCCCCTTCAGGACAGGATGGCTGCTCTGAGGTCTCCATGTAGCTTCTCTTCACAGCCCCAGTTTTTCACAGCCTGTCTTTGTATGGGCAGTGCTCCAAGCCCCCTTGTCATCCTCATGGCCTCCTTTGAACTTGGTCTAACACCTCCATGTCCTCCATATATTGGAGACACCAGAACTGTACACAGTTCTGAGCAGTGCAGTGTGTGCCTCTGCCTATGCTTGCTTATAAAAGATGAGCTTCTGGTGTAGGAGGTAGACTGTCTCTGTGGTCCCTGGCGAAGGGATTTCAGGGTTCTGGCTTTGTCAGATTGGCCCTGCTCCCAGAAGTGTGACCTGACAGAGAAAGCTTCCTGTCTGTGGCCTATCTACTCACATTCTTGGTTTGCCTTTGGGGTGTCTGCAGGCATTTATCAGACGCTGTTTGGCCTACCGAAAGGAGGACCGGATAGATGTCCAGCAGCTGGCCTGTGACCCGTACTTGCTGCCTCACATCCGCAAATCTGTATCCACAAGCAGCCCAGCTGGAGCTGCCATTGCATCAACCTCTGGATCATCCAATAACAGCTCTTCAAACTGAGGCAGAGGAATAGGCCAAAAACAAACTGCTTGAGAAACGGGCAAAAAAGACTTGAAGAAACAGCTTTGGAATAGAGGAATCTGCAAGGGTCTCAAGATACCTGTACCAGGTGCTTTTTTTCTCTTGCTTTTTTCCATCCATAGAGCATGACAACATCAACTCTCATCAAGAAAACCTTCGGCATCTAGGCCAAGCCATGTGGATAGGAGATGGCTTGAGGTTTATCCAGTAAATGACCGCAAAAGGGTGGCTGCTCTGAGCAAGGAGGGGAAACTCAAGAACGTACAAACGAAAAAGACATGGTTCCATGTACTGTGAACTTCTGAACATGCAGCCTTGGGGAATCCAGGACGCCGTGTGTGCTTCATATGAAGAATGTGGACTTTGGAAAAAGACTGGGCTAGTCCAGTGTTGATATTTAAACATTGTTCTTTTTCTTTTAATAAAGTTTAGGTAACATCTCCTGAAAAGCTCGAAGCACCAAGGTTCAGCTGGGGATGGTATATGACTCTTTGCCCTTTGGAGGGGAAAAAAGTTGATCCTGCCTGTTCATGGCACTAGAGTTAGTGGTTTACCCCTAATTAATTTCAATTTTTTTAAAAAAAGCATAAAAAAATAACAATTTTTTTGGAAGAAAACCGTTTTCTGGGCTCAAAGTGAAACCCGTATTAGCAGGCTCATGGCAGTGCCCATGCTGCACGTGGTGCAGCTTTCTGCTCCCTTGAGGGTGGCGAAGCCCACAGGAGAACAGGCCCTGTGTTGCTGTCCTGGGATCAGAGTGGCTCATGGCTCACCTGCCACAAGGTTTTTGGCTGCTGCTTCACAACTCTCACAACCGTTGCTCCTTTTTAACTTATTTAAGTGCTGTTCTTTTTGCAAACACCCCTGACATGCCCAGGATGTGCTCCCTGCTCTCGTGAGCATGAGCCCTGCTGAGTGGTGAAAAGGCAGACAGTGGACAGGAAGGAATGGGAGCGCAGCTCAGTGATCACAGGTATGATCCCTGCTCACACAGTACTATACATAATCTTGTTCATGTTATACAAATCCCAAGCTGAAGCTTTATCTCGGCTCAGTGAGGTGACTTGGCAGCAACGCTTCCTCTCTTCTGTAACACTTCGCTTTTAAAACTTGCTGACTTTCCTAACTTGCTGCCAATTTCAAATGAGAGGGAATGAGAGAAAGCTCTTGAAGGGAGCAAACACCTTAATTATTGCTCGTCTCCCTTCTGTAACCTGCCTAGAGGGGTCTTGAAGCCTGCCTGCTGTGAACACAAGCCTCTTGTCCCCACTCTGCCCTTTTCACCACCCCCATCGAAGGAAGACTGAAAACACACACAAAAAGCACAGCACTTGAACATGTGGCAGCCAGGTTGGAGCGCTCTGACCATGTGGCAGGAGCTCAGAGCCAGACCCATTTAAAGATGCAGTGTTGGAGAGGAGGGTTCGTGGTGGAGGGAGCGAAGTGATGTACTACTGCAGTTCAGGGTGGCGGTTAAAAACCAAATCACCCTGGGCACATTTAACCCAATACCCAGACCACAGCGGGGTGGACTGTCCTCTACAGCACCTCCAGGGTTGTCCCTCCAGCTCCAGCAGCACGTGAGCTGTTGGGGACACTTGGTGTTCAAGTGATGTTATTGAGGCAAGCGATGTTCTCCATCATGCCCTTTCAGAGAGCTGCTGCTTGCCTGCCTTATTGTAAGCCATCATCTGCAAATATTATGCTTAACTAAAAGTTCCTGATCAAGGTTTAACTGAAAAGCAGAGGAGTCTGTTGAAATTGAGCAATGGACCCGAGAAGTGGAGGGAACTCTGCTTCTCTGATTTTTGTTACTCTTTTGTAGTGACTCTTGGGCTTTCAATTGGATGTTCTTCACTCACAGCTGCGTTAAGGTGGTCTCTAAACTGTTGTGTTTTCAACAAAGAAATACTGCATCTTTAAATCCTCAGCTGTAATTTCTTAGCCCTTTCCATCCCTGCTGCTCTGTTGCAGAAGTTAACTGTTTAGCAAGCAGCACTTTGACGTGTCTATGGCAGGCAAAATCCGGGGTGATGCTTCACCCCGTTTGCTGGAACTGACGATTTGGTGCCTGTCCACATGGGGGAGGATTCTACAAGGGTTTTTCTGTCCCAGCCCTGTTGCTTCTGGGGCATGCAGCGTGTGCTGTCCCTGTGGGTGTAATGTGAGCTCTGTGTCAAGCATTTCTTCCTGCTGTGTGACACCCATCCAGGTGCCTGGAGACAGCGTTGGCCTCTCCTGGGGCTGGCAGTGGTGAAGAACCCTGGTAGAATGCTGCCTATGACACCTTCCTTGTTAATATGGGTTTCACTTCCAATAGCAGACCCCATTGCCACACTGTTCATTTACTTCAAGGAAAGTGTATGAAGAATTTGTAACTTAAACCAGGCCAGACTGTTTTGGCTCTACCCAAAAGATGAGACATGGATATTAAAATAAGTTTTAAGAAACACATTTGCTCGGCTCTTACTCTTTTGCTCTTCATAGTGTTGGCAGGAGCTCTCTTGCAGTGGCTGCGTGGAGGTGACATGGGATGGGATGAGGAAGGCTGCACATACAGCTTGGAGCAGTGACATCTGCAGTGGAGCGGGGAATCATGGAATCACTGGTGTTGATCTTGGTCTGAAACACTGAGATAGATGGCAGAGGTGGGTTTGTCCTTCATTACCCATACAGTAGTAGTTGTGCTTAGAAGCTATATATGTTCAAGACACAAAACCAGGCTGTGGGGCAGCCACAGCTTCTCTGGGCACCCTGTACCAGCACCTCAGCACCCTCACAGGGAACAGCTGCCTCAGAGCTCATCTCAATCTCCCCTCTGGCAGTTAAAGCCATTCCCCTTGTCCTGTCCCTCCATCCCTTGTCCAAAGCCCCTCTCCAGGTTTCCTGTAGCCCCTTCAGGCACTGGAGCTGCTCTAAGGTCTCCCCTTCAGGATCCTTCTCTTCTCCATACTGCCCCAGCCCAGCTCTCAGCCTGGCTCCAGAGCAGAGCTGCTCCAGCCCTCGCAGCATCTCTGCTCTCCTCTGCACTCACTCCAACAGCTCCATGTCCCTCGTACTGCTGCCCCAGAGCTGGATCAGGACTGCAGGGGGTCTCCACAGAGCGTAGCAGAGGGTCAGGATCCCCTCCCTGAGCTGCTGCTCACTCTGGGGGTGCAGCCCAGCACATGGGGGGTTCTGGGCTCAAGTGCCCACTGAAGCTGGGTCATGGGGAGCTGCTCATTGATCAATCCCCCCAAGTCCTTCTCAGGCTGCTCCATCCAGCCTCCTACAGCCTATGTTTGTGCCTGGGATTGCCTCCACCCAGGTTTAGGTGTTTGCACTTGGCCTCGTTGAACTTGATGCGTTCTCATGGGTGCACATCTCCAGTCTGTCTTATACAAGTATGTGACAGCAAATGCAAAAGGACCTTGGCAGATATGGAGTCTGCTCGTCTCTGGGTTAATAACCGAGAGCACCAGTTCCTGCCCAGCTCTTCCACGGACGCATCACATCCTCTGTGCAGGGCATCCTGTGAACCAGGGCAATCCCTGCCCCTGGTGCCTGTTCTTCCAGAGGGGGATCAGGGATCAGCAAACCTGACGTCAGCCTCCCTGCACTTCAAGCCAGCCTTGGGCCAGTGGAACTGAACACTGAGAGCAGCTCAGCTCCCTCCCTGCTCCTGCAAGTGATTATCTCACAGCCCTCTGTGCCAGTGCTGATGATGGGACACAGATTGGAGCAGGAGGAGACAGCGGCAGCGGGTGCACAAGGATCCTGCGGTGATGGTCAGGTTTTGGGACCACATTCCACATTCATGGCACGCCCGGAAGCCAGAATGCACTCAGGATCACACGCTCAGCTTGACAGCAGCAGGAGGGGGACTGGCTGAGGGGCTGCCTGGAGGGATGCTTCGTCTACTGCCTTAGTGGTTGGGAGTCACGCTATGAAATTTGTGACCTGGCAAGCCTTCCCCATGAGGTTTTGGTGCTACTGCCAGCATCTCCCTGGGGTGTGCTGCTGGAGGATGCTATTTTCTGGGTGCTACACAAGCAAGGCTGGACTTAAACCTCCTGGCAGGGAGAGGAAGAGGAGACTCACAGCATGTGGAAGTGAGACCCAGCCCAGCCTTGACTCCATCCATCCTGAGGTGCATTTTCCTGCTAAATGCTGATGACTCCATGCACCAGGACCCTGAATTCCCACTGCCTCATGTGGCTCTGCTTCACCCTGGCCCCAGCAGTGCCCTTGGGGGCAACCGAGTGCCATCACCCTGGGTGGGGGTGAGAGGCCAAGCAAACACAGCCTTCCCCTCACCACGTTCGCACCCAGGAGCTGGTGTCTTGGCCACAAGGATCCCATTGTCTGTGCCGGGTGGGGAAGCAGGAGGCAGGACCAGGGATGAGGCCCTCATTTCATGCATTAGCTGCACGAGGGTCAAAGGATGGGAAAAGCCACCAGGACGTGCTGTTGGTGAGGAGCTGCACACTCCTCTGTGCTCATCTTCACTCCCAGCCTTGGCATGGGTTACTGCAACCCTTCTTCCTACACCCTTCAGCTGCAGCTCAGTGCTTCCACTCTCCTGTGGCTCCTCATTTCCACATGCTGTTGGCTGCTGGGGCAGTGCTTCCAGCTGGTCCAGCATAGCCTGAAAGCAGGTAAACCATCATCTGCCCCACCAGTGCGGGATGAGCCTCACCAGGCAGCCCTGGCCCTGCTCTGCTATCTCCTACAGGAATGGGGCAGAGCAGTGCAATGGCCCAACTGCAGCTCCAAAGGCATGGGATGGAGCTAAGGATGCTCTCAGGAGCAGCAGGGTGGGGATGGGGAGACCAGAGGGCAGATCTCCCATCCTCACTGGAGCAGCTACAAGGGGGCACAGGCAGCAGGGTTAGGAAGGGCTTGGCTCTGGTTTGCATTCATGGGAAGAAGAAACCCAGGGCTCCGCTCAGCCCTGTCCTCTCTTGACCGAAGGCACTGCTGCGCGGGAGCCACGAGCTGCGTGTCAGCAGCATCCTCCTTGCTCTTGGCCTGGCTCAGCTCTGCAGCAGGATGAGGGCTCAAAACCTGCTTTGTTCAGCACTGGCTCATCCCGGCTCCGGCTGATCCTGAAAATCCACCCACCCAACCCCAGGAGAGCGGCTGGGATCGGTGCCGCAACCCCTCCACACTGAACGGAATGGCAGGGATGGAGGTGGAAGGGGATGCGCTTGTGGCTGGGAGGTGAGGCAACAGCAGAGGTGGAAGCAAAGAAGCTGGGGCCCACTGAGTGGCCACTGGACCACACTGCTCCCATAGGACAGAGTGGGATCTCCACTCCCCAGTCCCATCCCCACTTCCGGAACTGAGGAAGATGCCATTCGGAATGTGCTGCTCTCCAGCTGCTTTCCTTGAGTCATGGGGAGAAAGCGTCGTCCTGAAAGGCAGATTCCTTGCAAAGGGCTGGAATTCCTTTGCTCAGGAGCAGTGGGGAGGAAGCAGAGGCAGCAGCTGGGCTCGGGGGGCAGCAGCTCCTTGGGCAGCCCCAGCAGCGGAAGGGCAGGATCTGAGCCCTCGGATTCCTCGTGGCAGCTCTGAGCGAGCACATCTGGTTTCAATAGCTGAGCCGCAGCTTGAACTCGCCTGACTCTTGAAGGGCTGCAAGAAAAGAACAGCCAAAGAGCTCCAAAAGCTGCAGCGTTGGGGCGCACACAAAGGGACCTCCTTTGCCGTGGGGAGGGGACAGCAGAGTTGAGGAGGGTCTGACCCGTCTGCTCCTTGCAAGAGCCAAGGGGATGGCTTGGAAGAGCAGGGAAATTGCCCTTTTTTATGGCCAGGATGATCCTATCCATAGCTGAGTGTCGAGCAAAGCTGGGGCTGATCTTGAAAACTGTGCTTAGGGGAGGAGCATGGGGAGCAAACTGCATTATAGCCCCCCAATACTCCCAGCAGCGAGACCCCTCTCCCAGCACCAAACCCATTGGTGCTGCAAAACCCAAACCCTTGGGAGGAGTACCAGCATGCTGATACTGGGACTGTGGAGGAGCTGAGCCCCCACTCAGCATCCCCAGGCTTATCCTTGCGAGGAAAGGCTGCAAAAGCAAACAGGGCTGAATCCCCACCGCGCTGAGGATGCACCAAGCCCCAAATCCCGCATCTGAGGAGGGGAGGGCGACGTGGCCTTCGGCTGCTGCCGGCGCGGGGGAGAGGAGCCAGCAGACGCCAGGACGGCCTCTTCCCTGAGCAGTGACCTCAGCACAGCGCCTGCCAAGGGGGGTGTTGATCTTGGCCTGGACGGTCCCATCCGGGGGCCAGGATGAGGCCGGGGCGGTGCGGATGGAGGGATGAGCTCTCAGCGGGGCCTGGCAGGTGCTGCTGCTCCCCAAAGCCCAGGGCACTGCTGTGCTCCCGGAGCCTGCAGAGAGCAAAGGGGGGACACACATGGAAGAGCACCATCAAGCAGGACATGCGGCCTCCCTGGTCATATAATGTACCCCGTGTCCTCCCTGGGCTCTAAAGGCGGTCGTCAGAGGTTGCTGATGGGTTGGTGCGCATCCTTCCTTCAAAGCATCGAGTCTGGGGTATGGACACAGCTTTTGTGCCCCACAGGTCCCCAGATCCTGTCCTCTAATGCCTCTGGCACAAGCTCGTACCAGCCCCAAGCTTGGTAACGCACCGGGTGCCATAGACCCATAGATCAGTTTGGGTTGGAAAGGACCTTAAAATCATCTCGTTCCTATCCCCCTGCCATTGGCAGGGACACCCATGGAGCACCTCCAGGTTTTCTTTCCCATCCCACAAGGCTTGGTCCCACAGTTCTTTAGTGGCACTGATTTTCCAGCCTGCAGGAAGCTGAGCATCCCAACTGCCAGCGCTCCTGACCGGGGCAGACCTGCAGCCAAAGGTGGGTGAATGGCACAGATCCATCTCTGGGAATGTTTTCCAACCCCAGAAACATTTATTTTCCCAGCTAAGGGGATGGACACAGATCCCACCCTGACTGCAGGGACAGGCGCTGCATGTCCCAAGTGCTGGATAACCCCAGGATGAGCTCGTAGCTCCCATCCATTGTCCTGGACAAGGAGTGATCCCGGCGCTGCTGTCATCCGTCGCCTGCACGTGGCCACATCCCCTCCATCTGGCAGCAATTCCTTAGTGCCAGAGAGGTCAGACAGCTTGGAATGGTCCCAGGGAAAACTCACTTCTTCCCGATCCACTCCAGTGAGTAGCAATTCAACTGGTTCTAAACTGGATTAGGAGATGAGGAGCTGTTGGCCCCTGTTGGAGGAATTAATGATTCGGAAGTGCTAATTAGGTTCTAATCACCCACAAGACATGGAATGGACCAGGCCAGGAGGCAGCGATGCTCTGAGGGATCCGAAGCCTTTCAGCTCTGCACTGTCCCCTTCTTCGGATGGGATTCAGCTCCTGGGAAAGGGATGGATGAAGGGTCCCACTCATGGGATTTGACGGCTCCATCACATCCAGCTGCTGGAGCCTCGGTGGGTGGCATCCCCCAGGAGCAGGCGGCAAGGTTTAGGGATGGGACTGAAGATCCGGATGATTCCCTCCCTTCCTCCATGTTCATTCCCAGCAGGCAGCCCCTGGTGCATGTCCGGCCATGGAGGGCAACTTCGGCTGTTCCCAAGCACTGCCTCAATTAAAGGTAATCCCTGGTTTAAAGAACCCAACAGCCCAGATGCTGATGTGCTTAATTGGGCCCTCCTGGAGGATTTGCATCCCTAAAGCCCATCCTGGCACCGCTCTCCAGGCCCCTCCTGCCTTCCTTCATTTAGTTCTGCAGGAACAGCCAAACAATGCGTGGTTGGCTCAGTGTGTCTGGGGACAGATCCTGCTCCCTGCTCCAGGGAGCGCTGCCATCCCTTTGGCCTCATCGGATCATGGCATGGTATGTATGGCACAAACTGCGTGTTGAGGACTGCCCTAATCCCTGGAAAGCTTGAGGAGGAGGTGAGGCTCCTGCATCCTCAAGGATGCTCCTATGGGATGGGCACCATGAGCATCACCTTTGTGGATGCAACCAAATCTTTGCACTGTAACATGAGTGTTCCTCCCACCCCTTCCAAGCTTCCTTCATAGAATCCCAGCCTGGTTTGGAAGGGACCTTAAAGCTCCTCCAGTGCATCAGTGCTGTGTGATGCTGTGATCCCTGTGACCATTGGAACACTGAGAAGCTGGAGCCCTCCATGGCTGGAGGGATGGGGTGACTCTTGGGGTAGGGAAGGTGCAATGAGCTGTGTCCAACCTCAGCATTCAAAACCCACAGGTGAGACAGGAGCTGCCCAGCTCCGTGCTGCAGGATGGATGGAGCAGGGTTCAGCTGGGCTGGCTCAGGAATACAGTGCTTGGGATGAAAGAATGCTGGACTCATCCAGACTGGAAAGGACCTTTAATAACATCCAACCCAACCATCCCCAGCACTGCCACAGCCACCACTGACCCACGGCACTGAGGCCTCATCTGCACGGTGTGTGAGCACTGCAGGGACGGTGACTGCAGCACTGCCCTGGGCAGTTCCAATGCTGAGCACCTTTGGGGCAGGAACTGTTGCTCAGCTCCATCCATCGCCGCCCTGGTGCAGTCCGAGGCCGTTCCCTCTTGTCCCGTCCCTCGTTCCTGGGGGCAGAGCCCGACCCCCTCCTCTCCCATCGCCCCTTCAGGCAGAGCGCAAACCCCCGGAGCTGCCCCCGGAACGGCCGCGGGGGGACCCTCCGAGGGGTTGGGGATGGGGGGGACCCTCCGAGGGGTTGGGGATGGGGGGGACCCGCGGGCAGAGGGGTGCGGGGCCGCTGACGCCGCTCCTGGCGCCGCGCGCTCCGCGTTTTCTTCCTTTTCTTTTCTTTTTTTTCCCTAATTTTACTTTTTTTTAAACTTTTTTTCCCCTCCCTCTTCGCGCTGTCCCTGCCCCTCCCCCCTCCTCTCCCCTCCTCCTCCTCTTCCTCCTCCCCCTCCCCGCCCGCCCCCCGGCCCGGACGGTGCGGAGCGGAGCGCGGTACTGTCGGGGATGGGGCGCGGCTCCGCGGGACCGCGGCCCCTCCGCGCCCCCCTCTGCCTGCTCTGCCTGCACTTGGTGCTCTGCGCTGCGCACCCAGGTGGGACCGACCCCCCCCTTATCCCTCATTATTGGGGTACCCCCCCATCCGCCCGTTTAGGGGGGTGGGAAGGGGGTGCGCGTCAATGCAGTTCGCGTTGCTCCGCGTTTGTTTCCTCCCGGGATGTTCCGTTGCCGTTTATCGCCGTTTGGTTTACTCCATCCTCCCTCGCTCGCGGTTCGTTCCGAAGCGTTTTGTTTTCTCCACTTTCGCCGCGTCGCTTTTTGTTCCCCCCCTCCTCCTCCCCGCCCCCCCCCCCCGTCCCGTCCCGTTCCGTCCCGTCCCGTTCCGTTCCGTTCCGCCGCCTTTTCTCCCGCTTTCCTGAGCATTCCCGTTTGACTCCCGCGCAGCCACGCAGCGTCTGCACCGAACGGCGGAAACGCTTCCGCGGGGGGGGGGGGTTCGCCCCGCAGCGCCCCGCAACCCCATTCCTTTTGTCTCCCCGGGGAGCGCAGTTCGCGGAGGGGGAGGTCGGGAAGCGGCCGAACGGTTCTGTTGGATGCTCCCATCCTGCTCCCCCTTCCCATTCCCATCATAGCGCGATGGGGCTGTTCGCAGCCTTGGTTCCTATCGCACTTTCTCACAATCAGTTGGTCCTATTGGGGTTGAAAACCTTCTGGAAACACCATGTGCCAAACGCCTGAGGCTCTTCAGCCTTGGATTTGCCGTTTAAGCCGCTTTTCACCCCGGAATCGTTTGTCCCAGCAGTGAGGAGCCGCTCCTGTTGCTGCCTTGAATTCATTTGGCCTTATTGCCATTAAAACAAGAGCCAAATTGGCAGCTTTTGCCTGAAAAGAGCCCCTCGGCCTGGGTTGTTCAAGCGTTTAGCAAACCCAAAGCACACTTGGGAATGGCAGCATGGGAGGACGCTGCCCTGCTCCCTGCCACTCGGGCTGAGCATAGGCAGGGCAGGACCTGGTGTTGCTGATGTGATCCCTATGGCATCAGTCCCATGTCGGATGAGGGATCAGTGAGCTTTGGAGGCTCAGGGCTTGGAGAAGCTGGAGGTGAATGGAGGAGGTGATGAGGAAGGAGTCCGCTGTACTCCAGGGCATTCAGAAGAGCGGTTGCCAGGGTTTGGAGACAGCCGAACCCCTCAGCGTTCTGCGGCTGAATTCACCTTAAACCTCCCCATAAGTTACTTGAGGGCCATGAATTCCTCCTCCTGTGGTTTTTAAGGGGGTTGCTATGATTCCAGCCGGGCTCAGCTCCCTGTGAGGACCCATTCTGGCTGCTGAACCTGGGATCCAGGTCTGGCGAGCACCAGGACAGAGGCAGCTCTGTCCCTGCACCGGGGCAGGGCGAGGAACAAGGCAGCTTTCAGCTGGCTCCAGCCCTCGGTGCTGAGCTGCTCACACTGTGTTGGCACCCTCAATGCGCCCACTTCACTGCTTTACCATCATCATCCTCGCTTGGACCCAAGGGATGCCAGCACCAGGCTGGGTTTGCAGCTCAGAAAGGAGCCTTGCTGGGATTTTGGGGATTGGGATGGGTTAGTTCCAAGAAGCCCTGTTGTTTGCAAGGATGCCCTTGGTTGGGGGCTGGCCCAGCAGACAGCATTGCTTTCCCGGTGGAGCTGTCGCTTTTTGGGGTGTTCCTGCCAAACCCTTGCCTTGGGGACAGGCAGGAAACTGGAACAGGATGCTTGTGGCTCCTGGGTGGAATGTCACCGCTGGCTGCCTATGTCTGCAGCATCACTTGGGTACCCATGCCCTTGTCTTGGGGAAACTGAGGCTGCAGCTCCTGTCCTGCTGTGGCTGCAGGCAGGATGAGGTCCTGATGGGGGACCCCGTGGTGTTCTGGTGCTTTGGATCAGCTTCATCTGCGTCTATGGGACCATGGGTGGGAGCTGCTGTGTCAGCTTTGAAGATAGGGGAGGGGACAGAAGGGACCCCAAGGAGAATTTACAGCCTGTATAACAAACAGAGCAGCTTCTGCATGAAGCCCCCCCCTGTTCTGCAGTGGAAGTAACTTGTTACCCCAAGAAGCAATAACTCAATCTTTGGATTATTGAGAGGAAAGTGGGATGCTGAGAGCGCAGGGGCTGAGTGCGTGGCAGGGAACAGTGGGACCTCACTGCCTCAGCAGGATGAGACTGAGATTGCGCAAGTCACAGCGATGGGAAGCGAAATGCGATTGACCCTTCAGTGCAAACCCGGATGAGGTTTCCCACCCCGAGGCAGCACCTTGCACATGGGAGTGCGTTTTGAGGCGCGAGGCCACGTCGCAGGTTTCTCTCTTTGGCTTTGTTTCTGGCTGGGTTTTCCCCCCTCCCCATGGCAGAGGCACGCTCCTGTGTTTTCCAGGGAAGCCTTTTGCCCCCAGATCGAAGCAAAAGGCGGCCGAGGGGCTGTAAATGCTGTCTGCTAAATCCAAAGGATGGATGCAGGGCAGGAGAAGGGCAGCAAAAGGCTTTTGCCCACATTGGCAGCTCTGATGCATCACGGGTGCAATGTGCCCTGCTCCAGTGCACGCAGCTCTCAGGTGGGAGCAGGAGCAGCCCCTTGCGCCCATCCTGTTGTTACCTCTAAAGGTGCTTTAAGCTCCCTGGGAGATGTCCTTCACGTGCAGGCGAGGAGCAGGGCTTTGGTTGCTGTGAACTGTGCCGAGCTGCAGAGCATCAACATTTTTCTCATTCTTCAGATTGCTCTGAGCCCAAAAGGGACCCACACAGATGCGCTTTTCCTTAAAGGATCCATCTTTAATAAATTAAGGATTAGAAAATGAGGAGGGGATTGACTTGTAAATTCCTAAGGGTGCTCTTTAGCCCGGGAGCAAAGGTTTGGCAGTTTGCAAGGGGCACGGGGTATTTTCCAGGCTGGAGCCCATACTTGCGCCTCATTCTGTCGCAATAGGGAGGTAATGGGGGGTTTCCAAGTAAATGGGGTTTTCCAAGTGCAGCAGGGGGTTTGCAGGATGGTGCTGGAGCTGGGAGTGGGGAGATCAAACCCTTTAGATGGGGCATTAGGAAGTTGTTCCCTGTGCGGGTGATGAGGCACAGAGTGCCCAGAGAAGCTGTGGCTGCCCCATCCCTGGCAGTGTTCAAGGCCAGGTTGGAACAAGCTGCTCTAGTGGAAGGTGTCCCTGCCCATGGCAGGGCTTGGAACTGGATGAGCTTTAAAGTCCCTTTAACCCAAACCATTCCCTGATAACGCCATGAAAATGTCTGATTTAGAGCAGGATTGATGGGGGTGGAGGTTTCAATAGTATTGAAAAGGACGGCAGTTTTCAGCCGTCTGTGCCAGAGCCACATCCATGGGGAATGTGTCCAACGTATCCCATCGCACCCCTGGATATGGCCATGGATTTGCTGCCTGAGGGCCGTGGTGCTGGTAGGGTGCACAGGTCGGGGTGGTCAGACGAGCCAGAGCTATCCGCAGGACAAGGCTGAGGATGCCAGGCTGGGTGAGAACGTGTATATGGGACAGGATATTCGTGCTGATCCTAGCTGTTGTGTCCTGTAGCCTGTTAGATGGATGGCAAGCTTGGGGTTTTTCCCTCTGGATGCGTGCCCGAAGCCTGAAGTGGGTCTGGGTACCAGAGGGTGGATGCTGGGGTCCTTGTCCCCTGCAATGGCTGTGGCTGTGTCACTTGGCTTGCCCATAGGCCAGCATTCCCTGTGGGATGTGTTTGCATCCCAGGCAGGGTGGGGGAGAATGGGGGACCCCATCCAAGACCTTTACAAGCAGCAGTGTGAGCAGGGTGATAGATAGCCCGCATGGTCCCAGCCAAGTATGCAGCTCCCACTGTATCCACAGCAGCTTCTTGGTGAGCCAAGAGGAGCTGCTCAGCTCCGAGTGCAGGTCCTGCAGCTTCATACCCTGCACCAGGCCATCAGGAGCTGCGCTTGCTTCCCAGGGGGAAGGGAGGGATCTGCTCCTGCTCCCTGAGGTGGCTTTTAAAGCACATCCAGGACTGACCCCCTCTATTGACAGGCTGAGATCACTGGGGCTGTGAAGAGAATCCGCATGGAGATCTCAGCTTCCAGTGTCTGAAGGGGGCTACAGGGATGCTGGGGAGGGACTGCATCAGGGACTGCAGTGGTAGGACATGAAGTGATGGGTTCAAACTGAAACAGGAGGGATTCAGGTTTGATCTAAGGAAGAAGTTCTTTACTGTGAGGGTGCCCAGAGAAGCTTTAAGATCCAGAAGCATCTTAAGGTCTTTTCCAATCCAAACCAGTCTGGGATTCTGATTCTGGAGCTGGGCTTGGAGCACCCAGAGCTGCTTCTGGCCCCAGCTGAGCCCTGGGGATATCTGCGGGACATTGGGCAGCATCACTGTTTGGATGCAGACATCTGGTTGAGGATCATCAGAGCGGGGAGGTTGGTGTTTGCCATCAGTTCTTGAGCAGACAGGAGCAGTGCAGAAACTCATGGTGTGCCCTGGGACAGCTGGCATCCACGTTTCCTTCCCTTTTAGGTTTATCTTTTAAACCTGAAGTTCTTTAAGGCAATAGGAGGTTATTGATGCCCCAAAGCAGCAGTGGAGGGAGGCAGAGCTGTGATGCTCTCCCCATGGGCTGGGGCTGCTCTCATACCCCGTGGTCCATGGCAGAAGGGATGCTCAGCTCTGCTGTTGGGCGCTCTCACTGGAGCATCTTAGCAGCCCTCCCCCTTCCTAGTCCTTGGAGCAGTGCACAGGCTCCTTCCTGGGTCTCTCCCTATTCCAACACTTCCCTCTCCTCCTGCAGGGCTGTGTATTCAATGGGCAGCACCTTCTTCTTCTGTTGTATTCTTTCATTCCAGGGGGGTTTGCTGCTGATCACCCCCCCTGAGCATGGTGCATTCCCACTTTGTGGATGAGCTGCCAGTTCCCACCGCGTTCCTTCCATCAGTGCAGGGGGGGGTTTGGAGCCTCTGCTTACTCTTTGCATAACAGGCTGGTGGCTTGGAGCAGGGGCTCCTGTCCCTGTTTTCTAATGGGTGAGAGCATGTGAAAGCAGGAGGTTCGGGCTCAAAGGTTTCTTTATGCGCCATGTGAGTGAAGGGTGGGTTTCTTGCTGCAGGATGTGGTGGAGAAAGGTTTTCCACAGGCTCCCAAATCCAAAGGAAGGGGTTTGTTAACAGATTGGCTTTCTTCTTGTGGGGGTCTGGGTCTTGGAGCCCTCATGGCTTCCCTTTCCATCCCTGGAGGTGTTCACACACCGTGTGGATGAGGCCTTCAGTGCCATGGGTTAGTGGTGGCCTTGGCAGTGCTGAGCAATGGCTGCAGTTCCAACCTGGTTGATTCTGGGAGCCCCTTTTGCTGCTGTGCCTGGGGCACCGTGCTGGGTTTTGAGGATTTGCAGCCTTTGCCAGGTGATTTGGAGCAAACCACGTCCATGGCCCTATCTGCAGCACGGAGAGCATCGTCCCTGTTGCTCTGTGTGCTGCTCATTAAGGCAATGACAGTGCTTTTGCTCTTCTCCATGCCAAGGTCTTGGGGATGGCATCGTCCTGGACTGACTGCTCAGCCTCCTGCACAAAGCAGGATTGGGGCTGGGTGGTTTGGGCAATCCCTGCACCAGTGGAGCTGGATGGGGTTCTGCCATCAAATGGGTACCACGATGATCCTGCAGGGGCACCAAAGGGATGGCAGGGATGTGGGCACAGAGCTGAGTGGCACTGCCATGCTGGGACCAGTGTGACTGTATCCATCTGGGATAACCAGGACTGGGCTCCAGCAGTAGCTTCAGTTTCCTCTTGGAATTTACCCCCTGCATTCGCAGCTGGTGACGGGAGGGTGACAGTCGCAGCCGAGCGGGGATGCTCGGGGTACCCTGCTGTGGATGACTGGGATGCGCTTGGGGCAGGGATATGCTGCAGCGCTTTCCACATCTGCCACCACTGATGGTCACCGCTGTCCCCTGGAGCTTCCCCATCCCCATTCTCTGTCTCACTGGTGCTGCCCACACTCCCCACAATTGCAGGTTGCGAAGCTTTCCTTGCTTGCTGTGGGGCGAGAAAGGGTTGGGCTCAGTTCCTTCAGTTCTGGCTTCCTGCTGGCTAAAAACCTGCTTTTCTTAGTGGAAAAACAATGCAGAGTCAGGCACAGGGTGTAAAAACTCCCTCGATTCTGCCCCAGAGGAGAGCAGCTTCTCCATGGCCGCAGAGCTCAGCCACTGGTTCCAAGGCTGATTTCTCCTACTGTGCTGGAGCATGAGCATCCTGGTATTTCCTATGAGGAAGACGAAAGCATCCGTCCCAGCTCCTCACTGTCCCCACCATCACGCTGCCTCATAGCACCAGCTGGTTTCCATGCTCATCCCAGTGAGGCAGAAGCAGCATCCTGGTGTCTGTGCTGTCTGTGTGACAGCATCCTTGCTGAAAGCCTGAGTTTTTGCTTTGCTTTCACAGCTCCTCCATGCAGGAGGAGGAGCAGGAGGAGGAGCAGGACATGATGGAGCAGAGCTGCTCGGAGGGGGCTCTGCTCCAAAGATGTAGGATGCAGGAGGGAGAGGCATGGGGTGTGCGAGGCTTGAATTTGTTTGCTCTGTGGGGTCCCAGGCTGGGAGAAGGGATTCATCCATACACACTTGACCCATCCCGGCCACCTCTGCATCCATCCCGGTCATCAGCAGCTGGGTGGGAGAAGGAAGAGCTCACTTGGGTGCTGGGTTTCGGTGCTGAGGTTGGTTGTGGTGCTGGAGCTCTGTGGCACACCGTCTGCATCTTGGAGTGGCTGGGAGATGGTTGGGACCATGCAGAAAACACTGGAAGCTGTTTGCTCCATAAACGTGGAAGGCTTCAGGGGGGCTGGAAGCTCCTTTGGTGCATCAGGCGGTCTGTCCAATGTCATGGACCCCAACAGGGCTCACGTCAGCCCCAAATTCCCTATAAATAAATGTTGGACATGCTCTAGTGTGAGGTATCCCTGCCCATGGCAGGGGGTTGGAACTGGATGAGCTTCGTGTCCTTTCCAACCCAAACCATTCTATGAAAGATAAGTGTATTTTGGGTGAAGCACAGCATGTGCCTTTGATGTGTTGAGCTCATGCTGGTGGTCCCCATGCTCAGCCTCACTGACATCAGCGCACAGTGCATTTGCGGTGGGAGAAGAGGGGGCACAGGGAGGTGTGAAGGCTGAGCTGGGGCTGAAGCTTTCCCATTCCTCCCTAGCTCAGCAGGGATGGAGCAGGGGACACGTTGGGTGGCATCTGCCTGCGTTGAGCACAGGGCCCATGGTTGAGCTGCCTGCAGCGTGCAGAGGCAGCCCCAAACCCTCAGCCTGTAATTTCCTCCCTCCAGCCCTTCTCTTTTTAGAGTTAAATGATATCCTGTGCTTTTCCAGCCCTGGGGATGCCCCTCCAGTCTGGACAGCTTCCTCTGAGCCCCATGCTTGTGCCACACAGTCCCAGTGTGGTGCTGAGCACCCTGATGCCAGTTCCTAGGGTGGCTCCAGGGCTTCCCAATGTGCTGTTGATGTTTTCCTTCAGATCCAGGTTGGCAGATAAATGGAGAAGTGTGTCCCATTGATAAACCTTAATTGCCACCTGATGTCTTGGTGGAACAGCCTTCCCTATTCTCACAACCAACGGGCTGGTGTTTGGCTCCTTTGAGAGCACTTTGACCCAGGGAGGTCTCATCCTGACCGAGTGCTGATACTCGGCTCCATCGGGATGCAGCACTGATGCGGAAGTGCTCGAAGTGTCCCCGTGTCCCTGGTGATGGGTTGCAGTGATGGTGGTGGGTCGCACCACCCGTTGCTGCATGGAGATGCCATGGGAGATGCTGGCACGTGAGATGGGTGTTTGGGGAGGACCATGATGCCTCCTGATGTCCAGGTTGGGATCAAGCCGGCCCTGGTTTAAGGGAACAGCCCGAAGGAAGCCAAAATTGTCCCCGTTGGAGTTTTTGCTCGTTTTGCCATGATTTGAAAGATGTTTTCTAAGAAATGAAACGTTTCTTCTCCCAGACCTTTCCTTTTCCTGCTGCACGTGTGCAGCCTCTGCTTCCTGGTGACCACCGCGTGGATGGGCTCTGTTTGAGGTCATCACTGATGTCACCTCAGGGGGGAATGGGCATTTTGCATCAGCGCTCTCCTGGAGCTCTGGAATGGAATAAGGGGGTCTTGGGGGGGTCTTTGCTTCCTCCATTTCGTATTTCCCCTTGGAGACAGCACAGGGAAGTTTGCTGAGCAGGGGTGTTTGTTGCTCGAATGCAGCAGAGCCATCTGCAATAGCATAGCTGGGGCAGGGTGAGGTTGGGGGGGAATAGGAAATGAAAACCTTTCAGCCCAAAAACGTTCATGCAATGGCAAAAACCCAAAGCAAACCTAAGCTAAATATAGCAGGGCCTGTGAGCTCGCCTTGACTTCTGGTGAACGCTTGTGCTGGAGCAAGGCTTGCTTTGAAAACAGAGAATACCCCACAGCAGTTGTCTTGTGGGTGTGCTGCTTTGTGCTGGGCTGGTGAGGCACAAAGTGGCTGTTTGGGGTCCCCAAGGGTGGCTCTTTAGCTTGGAAGAGTATCCTTTATCAGTGACACGTCAGCTTGGAGCCATGTGTCCCAGTGTCACGTCCCGGAGGTGATGGTTTATCCAGGCTTTGGGATGGTGCTCGCACTGGAGTGATGCTCAGGTTGCCGTGGGGATGCAGGGTTGGAGCGTGGGATGTGCGTGGAGCTGGGGATGGGATCGAGCTCTCTCCCCTCTGCAGCTGCACTAGTGCTGTGTCGCTGGCAGTGATTTCCTCGCTCTGCTCCCCCCTCGCAGTGCCTGCGCTGGGATTTCGGAGGGTCCTGATGCACCGTTCCGTGTTTGCTGGGGCTGTGCCCGTGGGGGCTGCGGCTGCGTGCAGGCGCTTTCCATCCCACCCCGTTCACACGATGGGAGGTTTACCCCGGAGTTCTTTCTGCTGTAACACGTCCTCAGATACACATAACAATGACGGATGCGCTCACTGTTCCCTGCTCCTCTCCTCCATCCAAAGCAGATGGCCGGTGCTGAAGCCATTGGCGTTGGGCTCCTCCAAGGCGGGTGCTGCTGCTGGGAGCTCAGTTTCGAGCAGCTCTGATGGTGCTGTTGGCTCTGATGCCCAAACTCTGGGGCTTTAAGGGGATGCCACACTTGGGGCAAACATCCATCTTTGGAGCCCAGCACCCTGAGGACAGGCATTGAGGCTAACTGCCATGGCAGGGGGATGGAACTGGGTGAGCTTTAAGGTCCCTTCCAATTCAAACCCTTCCATGGTTCTATGAATCCCTGGGGTTATTCTTGCAGGGAAGTGGTGGTCCCCAACGTGCTGGGTGCTGTACCCGGGGGTGTGCCCTAAAACTTGCTGTGCACGGAAGGGGAACCAGCATGCTCCAAGCCCCATCCAACCTGGCCTTGAACACTGCCAGGGATGGGGCAGCCACAGCTTCTGTGGGCACCCTGTGCCAGCGCTCAGCACCCTCACAGGGAAGAGCATCTTCCTTATAACCAACCTAAATGCTCCTGTTTTGATCTTAACTCATCACCCCATGTCCTATCGCTCCAGTCCCTATGAAGAGTCCCTCTCCAGCATCCCTGTAGCCTCCTTCAGACACTGGAAGCCGCTCTGTGATCTCCACGCAGCTTCTCTCCTCCAGGCTGAACAGCCCCAGTGTTCTCAGGTTTTACTCACTGCTTTAACCCTTTTCACCTTTTCCCCCCTCAGACTCCAAAGTCTTCCTCATCTACAACACGGGTGCTCAGGGCTGCCTGGAGACCAAGGACTCACTGGTGCGACTCTCCAAGGGCTGCAACAGCAGCGCCCCGGCCCAGCAGTGGAAATGGGTGTCCCGAAATCGCCTCTTCAACGTGGGGGCCATGCAGTGCCTGGGGGTGTCATGGCACGGGGCCAACGCCACGGTGGGGCTGCACCCCTTGGCCACCTACGAGTGTGACCGTGAGTCCGTGAACATGCGCTGGAGCTGCCGGGGCCTCGGGGAGCAGCTCTCACAGCATCTCAGTGCCCGCCCGGGCAATTCCTCCCTGGATAGAGGGGACCAAGCACGTGGCTCGCAGTGGAGGACGTATGGCACTGAGGAGGACCTGTGCTCCGTGCCCTACTCTGGTAATGCCTCATTGGGCATTAGTGTTATCCCTTAACCCAAACATTGTGCCCAGGGGCTGCCCCATCCCTGTTAGAGACCAGGTTGGATGGGGATTGGAGCAACCTCACCTAGTGTGAGGCATCCCTGCCTATGGCAGGGGGCTGGAACTGGGTCATCTTAAGGCCCTTTCCTACCCAAACCATTCGATGGTTCTATGAACCAAACCCAACCCCAAAATGTGAGTAGTTGGGTCCTGCCTAGGGAGCTTGGTCTGACTTACTTGGATTGTGGTGATGGGAAGTGGGCGCCTCAGTAGCCCCCACACCAGGCGAGCCAGCACCCCTCATCCCAAAGTCCCTTCAGTCTCCCATAGACACAGCCTCAAGCAAGGACTCCTCTTTTCCACCAGAGATTTACACCATCCAGGGCAACTCACATGGGAAGCCCTGCACCATCCCCTTCAAGTACGACAACCAATGGTTTCACGAGTGCACCAGCACTGGGCGAGAAGATGGGCATCTCTGGTGTGCCACCACCCAGGACTACGGCAAGGACGAGCGATGGGGCTTCTGCCCCATAAAGAGTAAGTATTGGGGATGCAGGAACCTGGTGCTTATCCCTCCTGGGAGCTTTCCTGCCTTATCCCTCCTCCTGCAAGCAGCCTACAGTGCTGGAGCAGCCTGGGTGTTGGGGGTTTCTTAGTGGGCTAATGGGAGTTTTTGGAGCCATGGATGGGACTCTGTTGGGTGCTCACCCTCCTTGGCCCCACAGGCAACGACTGTGAGACGTTCTGGGACAAGGACCACCTCACCAACAGCTGCTACCAGTTCAACTTCCAGTCCACGCTGTCCTGGAGGGAGGCCTGGAATAGCTGCGAGCAGCAAGGGGCCAACCTGCTGAGCATCACCGAGATCCATGAGCAGACCTACATCAATGGTGAGGCAATGGCAGCCTGGCCACGCACTCCTCCTCACCTGGGTGCCAGGTTGCTCTGCCTTGCCCTGGGGGTTGGTTTGGGGATGGTGACAGCTTGAGCTGGGTCTGGGGACACTGATTGTGCCCTTTCTGGCTGTGTTGGCCCCAGGGCTGCTGACCGGGTACAGCTCCACGCTCTGGATTGGACTCAATGACCTGGACATCAATGGGGGCTGGCAATGGTCTGACAACTCACCCCTCAAGTACCTCAACTGGGAGAGTGGTGAGATAAAGGGGTTATGGTGGTAATGGGGTGCTGGGAACAGCCTCTGAGCACTGGAGATGGCCCCATGGAACAGAGAATGCCATGGGGCTGTGGAGCAGCCTAGTACATCCATGGACCTACAGGGAAACAAAAGGAGCTGGAATGGGAATTGTCCCTCTGCAAGTGCCTGGTGGCCTTATGGATAACCTGGGCTGAGCTTCCTTCTTTGGAGGCTCATAGAATCATATCACAGAATGGTTTGGGATAGGAGGAAGCTTAAAGCTCATCAAGTTCCAGCTCTGGGCACCCTGTGCCAGTGTCCCACCGCCCTCTAAATCCTCTGTCAGGTTAAAGCTCTTCCCCCTTGTCCTGTCACTGCATGTCTTTGTCAGAAGTCCCTCTCCAGCTTTCCTGTAAGCCCCTGGAGAAGACTCCAGAGACCTTACTGCAGCGTTTCAGTACCTTAAGGGGCCCTACAGGGCAGCAGGAAGGGGTCATTGCACCCAAGCTTAGAGTGGCTGAGGAGTGATCCCCATGTTCAGGCGTCCATCTCTGACCCTGGGGTGCTCACGGGGCACAAGGACCCGCTTTGTTCGTGCTCTGCCCCATCTCCTCAGCACCGTGTTCCCCCTTGTTCCCCATCCCAGACCAGCCCGACAACCCCAGTGAGGAGAACTGCGGCGTGATCCGCACCGAGTCCTCTGGGGGGTGGCAGAACCGCGACTGCGGCATCGCTCTCCCCTATGTCTGCAAGAAGAAGCCCAATGCCACCGTGGACCCCTTCCTGACGGGTGAGCAGCACCGGGAGTGATGGGAATGGGTGGTCCTGTATTCCGGCTGGATGTGCTCGCATCCTGGCACAGTCAGGGGATGCTACCCATGGAAATGGCTATTGGCGTCCCCAGCGTGCTGGTGCCCTGGATGTGTGGAGCAGTGATTGAGCTCCCATGGGATGTCCAGTAGCTCTTGGTAGGGGAATTGAGAGCAGTGGGAGATGCCCCATGGTCCCCATGGGGTGGGTTGCTCTGCTCTGCTCCTCTTGCAGACAAAAGAGCCTTTGTCCCCAGAGCTCTAAAGCCACCATTGCCTGCCCCTTGCCATCATGTGTCACGTTTTAGCTGTAGCTTTCCCACTGTTGCTTGGGCTTGGTTGTCCTGAGCACCCGAAGGGACTCCCTCCCCATGGTCCCCTCCCTGCCAAGGCTGGAGAGCAGGACAGGAGCCCTCAAGCTGCCTTGTGTCCTGCCAGACTCGTGGTCGGAGGTGAAGGTGGACTGTGAGCCCAGCTGGCAGCCCTTCCAGTCCAACTGCTACCATCTGGTGGGAGAGAAGAAGAGCTGGCAGGAGGCGAAGAAGACCTGCCTGCGGAGCGGGGGGGACCTGGTCAGCATCCACACCCTCTCCGAGCTGGAGTTTGTCACCAAGCAGATCAAGCAAGGTAATGGGAAGCTGCTGTGTCAGCAGCATCCCTGCTGCCTGATGGTGGGGTCCATGGGAAGGTCACTTCTGCGTGATGCTGTGAAATTGAATTGGTCTGCGGCTGTGAAGGGAGTGGAAGGCCCAGGCTGGGAGTGATGTGTTCCTTGGATCCTCCATCCAGCAAATGGAAAAGCTGTTCCCGGGAGCCTGGAGTGCTTGGGAGGAAAACACACAGCTGCAGCTGGGAATGGCGCTAGGCCCAGTGGGTTGGACGCAGAAAAAGATGGGAAGAACTTGCTTGTGCATCCCCTCATTAGCGTCACCCTCAGGTTGGGTTTTGCTGCTCCCATACGAGTGCAGCCCATCCAGTGAGCCTGCATCCTGACCAGTATCCAAAGGGAAATTCCTAGTAGCCAAACCTGCCATGGGAACAGTGGGGGACCCAGAATCCAGTGGAGCTGAGGAATGAATGGAGTTAGTACTGGCGGAGGCAGGAGCCATAGGAGGATGGGTGAAGGAAGGAGACATCCCCAGTCTGGGAGCAGACTGGGATAGGAGGGAATGGTTGAAAACCATTGGACCTGAGCCTGTGGGTCCAGACTTTGACCGTTCTGCCCTTAAACTGCTGGCAAACATCCCTGTGTTTCCCCACTGCTTGCGGGCAGGAGCTGCCCTCCTTTATCCTGCTGGCAGCACTGGGGTGAGAGGCTGAGCCCTGCGGTGGGTTTGGTGCTTTGCAGAGACCTGGTCCCATCACTGGGGCTCATGTGCTGGGGGGTTCTGCAAGGTTTCAGCCAAGCGGAGGGAATTCACCCCCAAACCCTCCTGTCTCAGCAGATGTGGAGGAGCTCTGGATTGGCCTAAATGACCTCAAGCTGCAGATGAACTTCGAGTGGTCAGATGGGACCCCCGTGCGGTTCACGTACTGGCATCCCTTCGAGCCCAACAACTTCCGTGACAGCCTGGAGGACTGTGTGACCATCTGGGGACCGGTGAGAGCCTGCGCCGGGGTTTATCCTGCAGCATCCTCATGGCCAGGGGAGGGACAGCCTGGGGAGCATCTCCAGATGGGGTTGGACCTGGCTGGGATGGGAGGGATCCAGCACGGCATCCTTGGGGATTTGATAGGGAAGCAAAGTCTGTAGAACCAAGGTGGAGGTGGGTGGGCTGGGAAACACCCGGATAAGCTCAGTCCTGCCTTTGTCCTTGCTGTGCAGGAGGGGAGGTGGAATGACAGTCCATGCAACCAGACCCTGCCATCCATCTGCAAAAAGCCCGGGAGGGTGAGCCAGGAGAAGGAGGAGGATGACCATGGGTGCCGAAAGGTGAGGGGGACCTGGGGCAGGATGCGGCTCTGTCTGATGCTCAGGGCTCCGGGGACCTCTCCCCAAACCCATTTCAGGCAGCCCTGATGAGCAGCGCCTGGAGCTGCTTCTGTGCTTGGGGGCTCAGCCCATTGCTTCCAAGGTTGCATGAGGCCGTAGGAGGGAACCGGGACAAAACTCCCGTCTCCAGCATCCAAGATCCTCCCCCTGATGCTCGCCTGGTTCCCAGCAGGGACGTTAATGTATTCCTTTCTCCTTTTGCCTCTCTCCATGCCAAAACCCGTGGGACGGAGGCAGCTGCCGGCCCCGTGCTCGGCACAATGGGAGGCTGCCTGTTCTAGGCGGGATACGGACATTCCAGGGACTAAGTGGTGGGTCTCACCCGACAGTGCTCTGCCTCAGTTTCTCCAGCCATTGAGCTGAGGCCACCCCATTCCCACGCTCGCTGGGAAGTCACTTTTGTGCCTGTCCCAAGGCTCCGAGCACCAGGCTGGCATCGCCGCTGCGCTTGAATGGCTCCCAGCATCTCCGAGCAAGCCAGCGTGCACTGGCATCCACACCAGTGACAGCCCCAGTGGGCTCCTGCCGTGTTGTCTTCAGCCTGGCACAGCAGAGACAAACCTTGGCCAGCCAGAGCCAGAGGAATCCCAGTGTTGGGGACAAGGTGCTTGGTGGCGGTGTGCTGCTGTCACCCGTCAGCTTGGCCTGAGGGCTAATAGCGTGTCCCCATGCAGATATAACCCTCCTGCCTTGCCAGCCGCAGTATTACCCTGGGTGTCCAACAGAGATGCACCCACTGGGAAACAAACTGGCCATGATACGTGAACCAAGGAGAGGCATTTCCCATCCTCTCACATTTGCCACCCAGAGGCTGAGGCAGAGGAGGCAGCATCTTGCTTGGACGATCATCCCTGGTCCTCTCCAGCCCCCGTGCTGGGTTTTCTTGGTGGCTTTGCTGCTTTTCCTCCCCCTTTTCAAGCCCTCTTTCCTTTTGGAAGAGCCTTAAAAGAAGCTGGGGGGGGATGAAGGTTTGAGCAGTGGGGAAGACAGAGCGGAGGGGGATGCAGGGGCATGCAAGGAGCTGGAGGCAGCCATGGGGTTGGTGGTCCTGGCCCCTTTGGTGAGTTTGGGAAAGGCTGTGGGAGCAGGGATTTGGGAGAAAAAAGTGGGATTTGGGGTAATTTCCCTCTTGGTCTCCCAAAGGTGCTTTCGTCCCCACCACACTGCTGCTACTGCAGATGGCACGTGTCTTGGGATAAAGCCCTGGTGATGGTTCCTGCCATGCCAGGAGGGTCCCTGAGCCTCCCCCCCAAGCCCCTTCTCCCTTCCCACCCTTCCTCTCCCTCTCACGGGTGATCCCTTAAGTCCCTCCCCACCGCTGCTGCCAGCCCCAGGGCCGCCCCACTCCCAGCTCTGGCAGAAGACAGGAGCTATTGTGTCTCCAGCCCCGGAGAGGCTCCAACATCAACAAGGCAGGGGATTAAAGCAGGCTGCGGTGGGACTCGCTCTGGATTCAGCCCCATGGTGTATAGAGGAGGATTGTGTTCCCCTCCCTGCACCCCAGCCGGGCTGGACATTGGCAGGGACAGACATTCCCTGGCTTTGAAGCTGCCTGGGTGTTTGTTTTCCTCGCAGTTGCATCCTCCGGGAGCAGGGGTTGGTTAGAGCTCTGAGCTGAGCGGGGTCAGGCTGGGGTGGCCGAGGGCAAGGGACCGCCCAGGAGAAGGCAGAAGTGGCAGGGGGACGTGGGACTTTGCTCTCATGGGTTCACTCCCGTCCTCCTGGGGTGAGCAGTGGTGGATGCTCCCTGTCCCCTGTCCCCAGGGCTGGAAGTGGCACAGCCCCTCCTGCTTCTGGCTGGGTGAGGACCGTGTCCCCTACAGCGATGCCCGCAGGACGTGCTCTGACTATGGCTCCACGCTGGTCACCATCACCAACAGGTTGGTGACACACCAGTGGTGGTGGGTTTGCCCCCATGGCGGGGTATGACCCCACAACCGCGCTTTGCATGGTGGGCTGCTCAGCACCTCAGCTCACAGCATCACCCATCCTTGCGGCCGCTCCAGGTTCGAGCAGGCGTACGTCAGCAGCCTCATCTATGGCTGGGATGAGGAGTACTTTTGGACAGCGCTGCAGGACATCAATGAGACGGGTGCCTTCCGCTGGCTGAGCGGTGACGAGGTGACGTACACCCATTGGAACCGTGACCAGCCCGGTAAGGAGGTGGCCGTGGGTGGGATGGGGACATCCCCTCCATGCAGGGTGGGTGATGGCTGTGCCGCTTGGCACGGTCCAACACTAAGGCAGACATCCCCCCGCTCCTGTGAGGGTCCAGGTTACAACAAGGGTGGCTGCGTGGTCCTGGCCACCGGCAGCTCCATGGGGCTGTGGGAGGTGAAGAACTGCAGCACCTTCAAAGCCAAGTACATCTGCCGGCAGAACCTGGGCACCCCAGTGAACCCTGAGCTGCCCGGTCCCTATCCCACACCCAGCCTCACCGCTGCCTGTCCTTCGGGATGGAGCTCCGACTCCAAGCTCCGGCACTGCTACAAGGTAAGTCCAGGTTGGATAGAAGGAAGAAGCTCTGTACAGTGAGGCGTTGGCACAGGGTGCCCAAAGAAGTGGTAAATGCCCCATCCCTGGCAGTGTTCAAGGCCAGGTTGGAGCCTTGGCCGACATGGTCTAGCACGAGGCATCCCTGCGCGTGGCAGGGGGTTAGGACTGGTTGATCTTAAGGTCCATGCCATAGGTGTTCAACTATGAGAAGCTGCAGGAGAAGAAGACATGGATCGCAGCCCAGGAGTTCTGCCGGGAGCTGGGGGCCCAACTGCTCAGCCTGGGCAGCTATGAGGAGGAGCACTTCGTCGCCAACACCCTCAACAAGATCTTTGGGTGAGGTTTTGGGCCCCAGTGTGCCTGGCACGAGCCCACCCCCCCATGCATGGAGCACGGATGTGGCTCTCTGAGCATGAGCTTGAAGGTGCCTCAGTTTGGCTGCACCAAAGGGAGAAGTGCAGGAAATCTGGTGGAATTTGGGGATGGAGCTTTGGTTTGAAACTCCTTCAGCCCTGAGCTGCTGTGCCCAAGGTACTGCCTTTGGGTGTTGAGGGGACAGCGGGCTTTGAAAGCAAGCAAAAAGGCCAGGTTATGAATGGATGTCTGTATGTTAATGTACGTGTATTTGTGTATCAATACAACGCTTCTCTATGGGGGGTTTGTTCTCATCCTTCCCCCTGGCTCCCTGCAGGGAGTCGGAGCCGGAGCTCCATGAGCAGCACTGGTTCTGGATTGGCCTGAACCGGCGGGACCCCGCGGGGGACAGGAGCTGGAGGTGGAGCGATGGGCTGGGGGTGAGTGCATGGGGGTGCCCGCAGGATGGTTGGCATTGGGGTGCAGGGGGGGCAGACGGGGCCCTGCTGAAAATGCCCAACACCGCCCGTCTCTCTCGACCCCCCAGTTTTTCTACCACAACTTTGACCGCAGTAACTATGATGATGATGGCATCCGGAGCTGCGTGGTGCTGGACCTGGCCTCCCTGCAGTGGGTGCCGATGCAGTGCGAAGCTCAGCTGGACTGGATCTGCAAACTGCCCAAAGGTACCGGCCAGGAGAGCCTTCAGCTTTGGATAACCTGGTGGATGATGGGCTGCGGGATGGTGCGGAGGGTGTCACCTCCCTTCTGAGGGTTGCACTGTTATGGGAGAAGGCTGGAGACCTTAGAGCAGCTCCCAGCGTCTGAAGGGGGCCTATGAGGATGCTGGGGAGGGCCTCTTCATCAGGGACTGTAGCAACAGGACAAGGGGAATGGCTTTAACCTGACCAAGGGGAGACTGAGATGAGCTCTGAGGCAGAAGCTGTTCCCTGTGAGGGTGCTGAG
>JASSUY010029827.1:0-21205 GCA_032466535.1 Forpus xanthops
GCCCCCACGCCCACCCAAAGCGCCACAAACGCGGCCAAAGCCGGCTTGAATTGCCCCCAAACAGCAGAAACCAACCCAAGCTGACCCCAAACTGCCCCCAAGAGTCCAAAATGCCCCTAAAAGCAGACGGTAATGCCCCAAACCCACCCTACGCACCCCCAAACCTGCCCAAATTGCCCCCCAAAAACTTCAAGTGTCCCAAACCAGCCCGAAACAGACCCGAATGCCCAACAACTGTACAAAATCCCACCCAAATTGCCGCAAATCAGATCAAATGACTCCAAAAGTGGCTTTCATTCTCCTAAGGCAGACCCCAAATGGCCCCAAATTCCCCAAAGCAGCTCCAAATTCACTTCCAATGCCCCAGAATTGCTGGAAATACCCCCAAGTATGTACAAACAGCCCCAAATTACCCCAAACTCGGCTCCAAACCTCCCAGAAAAGCCCCCAAACCACTTTTGGAATGCCCCAAAATTCCACAAATTACCCATAACCCACCAGATCTCAATGGGCAAACATCCAGCCCCTGCTGCTAAGCCTGAGGAGCCTGGACATGAAGCTGGTGCTGGGAATCACCAACACACGGTGAGCTCTGGAACAGGGACAGCGCCGTGGTAATCCAGCCCGGCTTTGCCATCTACACCTCCTGCTGTGCAAACCCCCCCACAGCCTCACTTCCCTCTCCCCCCCCAGCCTCAATGTACACAAAGTACTACAAACCCTGTGTACACGTGAAACTTCTCTAGAATGAAAAGCAAAGGAGAATACTGCTCTTTCACCTGTCCCTCCCCAACAAGACCAGCTTTGTGACACCCACTATATCCCACACCAACCTTACAGTTTTTCCTTGCTCCTCATTAGACACAAGCATTCAACCAAGTTTTCAGAAAAGAAAAGACCCAAAGCCATCTTTGAAAAAACCTCGGAGCACCTAATATGGATGTTCCTTCAGGAGCCACAATCGTCACCATAGAATGCAAAATGAAAGAGAAACAATGCACAGGTAATACAAACATACACCAAAAAAACCTGCCACAACTCATGGAACTGAGAACAACCTCAGGAGTCGGCTTACTTGAAACACCACCAAAAAAACCAGCACAACAAAAAACCTTCTCAATCCAAGCACACACAAAACCAAACAGAACCAAACAACTTCCCAGGAGACAAAACCCTACAACCCCCCCCCAAAGCAGACACAACACCCCCCACCCTCTTACCTGCAAGAGAGCCACAGCCAGAACAATCACACCCATCCACGGCTGTGCCTTATACAGCTCAGGCCCTGAGCACAGACCCTCCCTCAGTGCCCTGGCTCAGGGTGGTGCACAGCAGCAGGTTTCATACAGCAGTTTCACAAGGCACACCTGGGGCTTGTTTCTATCTGGTTCTGGTTCCCGGGTTCCTCCCTGCCTTCCATTTGTTGCCTTTTTTTCTCTGCCATAGATTCACATTCCAAACTCACAGGCTATGCAGGCTCACCCTCACACAGACTGCCCCATAATAATACTCACTTTCAGACCGTGCAAGCCCTCTCTTTCTGAGGCTCTGGGGCTGAAACTCTGAGGCTCACACTCACCTTTTAAACCCACAGACCCACACAGGCCCCCTCTCACACAGACTGGCTCAGGCTCATACTCATACTCCCGTTTAAACTGCACAGACACTCTAGCTCAGACTTTGGCCCACACTTGCTTAGGCTCAATCTAATGCTGACTGGCTCACACATCTACACAAATCTCACAGTGAGACTAACACAGGCTCCCCCGCTCAGACTCTCCCTCACATTCTAACTGAAAAATGACCTTCAGGTGACTCAGAGAAGGTGAGCCATGCTTAGAAAACCCAAGTAGCAACGTATTTCAGGGTTTTGTCATTTTCATAACACTACAAGCATTCTTTCTTGTGTTTTCCAGGTGGTGCGCAGGTCAGAATGAAAGGATGGAAGACCTCCAAAGGCCAGTAAAGGTACAGGAGTGGCAGACGGGACTTGCAGAGACATGAGACTAATTTCTCTACCGAAAGAATAAGCTATACACTCAGACAATAACTTCTTAACTGAGACAGTAAGATCTCCACTCCAAGACAAAGATCATCGTCACATACTCACTTCTCCACTCAGAGACTAACTTGTCAACTCAAACACTAAGTTCTCCACTCAGAAATACAGTTCTCTGCTCAGAGACTCAATTCTCCACTCAGAGACTCAGTTCTAAGCTGAGCAACTCCGTTCTCCAATTACAGACTAAGATCTTACCCAGAATCTAATTCTCCTCTCAAACACCACGTTGTCCACTCTGAGCCTCAATTCTCCATTCAGACTCAGTTCTAAACTCAGATAAGCCATTTCCCAATTACGGACTAAGATCTCCCTTAGAAACTAATTCTCCTCTCAAATCTCATGTTCTTCACTCAGAGGCCGTTGTCCACTCAGAGGCTCAGTTATCCAGAGGCTCCGTTGTCCACTTAGAGGCTCAGTTCTCAGCTCAGAAACTCCATTTTCCAATTGCAGACTAAGATCTTAACCCAGAAACTAGTTCTCCTCTCAAACACCATGTTCTCCACTAAGAGACTACAATCTCTACTCAGAGCCTAACTTCTCCAGTCAAGCAGTAAGTTCTCCGCTCAGATATTCTACTCTCAGGCGCCGGAGAGTTTGGATTCAAATGGACTTTCTGGGGGAAAACAAGGTACAAGAGCAATGCAGGTGGCAGTGTTGCAAGGCCTACTGTCTGCAGAAGAGGCCAAGCAGTATCTTGAGCTCCTGGCTCTTCAACTGTGAGAGCAGGTCCAAACGTTCCTGCTCTACTCGGCCGTAGGCTAGCCAAGCTCGGGCCGGGAGCGGCTGGATTCAAATGGACTTCCAGGAAAGAAAGGAGACAGAGCAATGCAGGTGGCAGCGAACTTTCTGATTAGGAACGAAAGCTAGACCAAAGCTACGAGCACTCTCCGGGAACAGGGGGCACTCCACTGCTCGGGTGCGGTATCACGCCTTGCTGCAGTACCGAATTCTGGACACAGGACGGCAGCAACGAGCGGGGCCCGGCACCTATCTCCCCCCCTCCCCCGCTGTGTCGTGTTTTCCGGGCGTCCCCCCGGCCCCAGCCCTTGCAGACCCAGGGTCAGGGGGGTTGGGTATTTTTGAGCCACCACAGCGGCTCCGGCTCCACAGGTACAGCCCGCCATGGAAACGTCCTTTGCGGGGAATCAGCCCCAAATCAAGCTGTTACCCCTCTGTCTTCGGAGGACAGCCCCATCCCCTACTCACCTGCTCTTCTGCCAAATCATCGCCCTCTTCATTGACAGTGGGGTGCCCCAAATGACACATCCGTCCCCAGACTCCCCACATCCCCCTTTTTATTCCACACTCCCCCCCCGAAAAAAAAAAAAAAAAAAACTGAGAAAAACTGCCCCAAGGACCATCTCATTAAGTCATTCCTTTAATAATAGCTACTTACACAGAACACGCACCCCAAGAAAGGGGGGGAGGAGGACTGTGCTAGAAAGAGACGAGACGAACAACACCCTCAACCCGCCCCTAGCCCCTGCGCCCGACGCTCACTTCCGGGTCGGCCTCCACCCGACTACCGCCCCCCGCAGTTGCCATTGGCTGCTGCGCCCGGCTCTACATCCCGCCCCCCCCCGCCATCTCCTCCACCTGCAGTGCCTAGTTTTGTCCACAGGACGGCAGCAGAAAGCAGTGCCTGTCTCCTCTCCGGGCTCCCCCCACGCGCAGTACCGCCCAAGGCTCACAGGATAGAAGCACCCACTTACTTATTCGGTTCCGCAGAGGCAACGGGAGGTGCTCCCCGGCCGTTTACATCCTCCAACTACTTACTGGGGATGTAGACTTAAATTATAGGTTTAAACTAACAGTAGTGTGTGTGACTTCAAACTAACGTAGTTGAATAGAGGAAAGTGTTCGAACTTGCTAACACGTAGAGAAAAAGGAATGTTCGGCTGATGGGGTGTCCTGGGTTCAGCAGCAGCAATTTTTCTCTTTTTCATAGTAGCTGGTGCAGCAGTGTTTTTTGTTTTCGGCTTGGGAACAGTGCTTGATAACACCAGTGTTTATAGTTGTGGCTTAGAATGTTTAGGCTGGCCAAGGACTTTCTGAGTTTCATGCTCTGCCAGGGAGGAGGCGAAGCCGGGCGGAAGCAGAGACAGGGCACTGACCCAGACTGATCAAAGAGGTATTCCATACCACAGCATGTCATGCCCAGGAGGTAGAGACAGAGAGCAGACACCCGGAAGGGGTGTGTGTGTGTGTGTGTGCACTGCATGTTCAGATTTTGTATGAGGTGATGGGGTGCACTGCTTGGTGGGATGGGTGGAAATTAGTTGGTGAGCTCTTGTATTCTTTCCTTGTATTTGCTTTGTCATCATTATTACTGGTGGTAGCAGTAGTGATTTGTTATACTTTAGTTACTAAACTTCTTATCTTAACCTGTGGGAATGGCATTCTTTTGATTCTCCTTCCCATTCCCTCAGGACTGGGGAAGAAAGAGGGGGAAGTGAGTGAGCAGAACTGCATGAGGGCCTTAAACCATGACATGGGGGCAGGATCACAGGACTGATAACAACTAAGGATTCAGTAAGTAAGACGAAGGATGCTAGCTTTCAAGATACAGAATGGTGCTCAACGTGGAGTGAGACAGGAACAGAGCAGAAACAAGGACGTTCCAACTGCTAACTCAGCACTAGAACATGGCAAGCATGTGCAAGCACTGAGGTCATTCAGTAAACATAGTAAGGAACACTGCTGACAACAGAGAGAGCCCCGCTCATCAGCAAGAATGCGCACACGTAATTAGAATGCAAATATTACAACTGGGTCATAGAAAAGCTACAGATATGCATAAGTATGCTAAGTATACAGCCACTGTTGGCAGCCAACAGCGTGATCACCTTTGCAAAACGATTCAGGTGTGTGCCCCACGCTGCAATAAAGAATGCTGCCTCCTGGAGCCAACATCAATGTCTCAGGACGCTCTTGCCTCCTAGAAGCATGGCATGGCACTAGCTGCAGTCTTAGGGACCATGAGCCCATGTATCTGCATTTGGCAGAAATGACCGCTGAGAGATGAGAGTCTTACCAGAGAGAGTTACAAATTACCTCCTCCCTCAAAAGGAAAAAAGCCTAACTCTTTGTACATCAGCAGGGATGAAGTCAGACTTGGGGTCAGGTTTCGATTTCCATGTGGTTTAATAAGTTAATAGGTTGAGCCATTACACAGCAATGGAATTCTTCTCCAACATTTACAAAGGTGCAAGAACTTCGTTCATTTAGTCCCAATTGAGTAATTCTGTTTTCATCTCTTAAATAGCTACTCGGTTCGTTTGGTGGGTTTTTTTTCCCCTCCTCGAAGTAATCCAGGGTTAAAATAATCCACTCAGAGAGAAGGCATCAAAGTACAAAAGAGCACATACAAATTCAGAGTGGATATTTGGTCCAATACCTGTATGCACGAGAAAAGGTGGTGTGAAGCAGTCATGCCTGGAGAAGGAGCTGAAATACCACAAGTACACAAAGATCTTTTCCAGAAGTTTGAACCACCAGGACTGTTGCTCTACCATGACACACACTGCGCCCTACATAAGGGGAGGGACAGCTGGATGATGCCAAAGACCCCAGAATATGCAATCACCAACCACCCAACATTCAAGCATCTCACCAGCTATCCAAAAATGACATCTCTATTTAGCAGGCAATGAACTGACAGAAGCCATCACAGGAAGGAAGCAGCAATGCTAGAGACAAACAGTAGAATGAAAACTTTCGTAAGCATACATTTTGCCCCGTGCCCGGCTCTAGTGTAGGAACAGAGTGTGCCTGTGGCCCTCACATCTGCTTTTATTATTACATATATTTTATTATATGAGCTTTCATTATGCTCCACCCATCCCCAAAACTGGTTTCTGACTAGCTCTACCCAAGTAAATGCCTCTTGCTCTTTACCACATTAGCCAATCTGCCTAGAAACCTGTCCTCAGCTACACAAACACACAAGGGTGCTTGCAGGGGCAGAAGTTGGGCTTGTTTGCCCAAAGCTGCCTTCAAAGGTGTTTATGTAAGAAATATTTTGTGGATACTACAAAAGCCGGTTAAGGCCACTTTTCCTGTCTATCAATCAGTGCCATCATCCTCAGCTCTTTCACAGCGTGACAGGTATGGGCACTCACAGAGCACACTCTAATCACAAGAGCATGCGAACACATGCACGCATATAATCCCTCTGCCTTCGAACACCCTCTCAAGAGTATCAGGCCAGCACCCACCCATCACTTTAAAGCCTATGGCACCCCAAATTGCTCAGGTTTTGCAGTTCCCTCTATTTCTTCCCATACCTAAAGAGGATGCCCCTCGCAAGCTGACACCAAGGCCTTTTTTCCCCATGGGGAAGCTCTTAACAAGCCTTACCAAAACATGGTGAGAGGATGCATCTGGAGCAAACTAAACTTACAAGCATACTTACAGCCAGCAGCGCAATGCAGTGTTTGGAACACAGGCCCCTATAAGTAGGCTGAACTCCTTTTGAAGCCTCCCCAAGTTCAAGCCACTCTGTTGGCTCTTCTTCCCCCACATATTTGGTTGAGGACCAATTTCACAGGTGCAGATATAAAGCATACCCTGAGACAGCAACCTGGCAACTACAGATTGTTCCAAAAACTTTGATGGTGGCCCGCACCACACACTGGGGCTGCTCTGTGGTCCCAGGCATTATGAAATGCAATGACACCGAGACAAAGACACGGGCATCCTGAAGAAGTCAAGTAGGCAAAAGCAGATTCCAAATGGCATTTCTTCTTGTCCTGAATCCAAGCAGAGAATAAAAAGCCAAGAGCACTATGGGGAAAACTTCCCTGGGACCATGTCTTAACAGTTTCCGGAGGCTGAAAAATAACGTGACCTTCCCTTTCCTTCCAGAAAGATTAGGATAGAAGAATGGTTTCTCACACTGATAATCATACCTCTCTCAGGAGGTGGATTCATTACCCTTCTTAGCTTTGGAAAGGCAAGAGACTCACCTGTGTTCACATAACCAGGATTATCAAAACCAGCTGCCTACTACTCAAGAGACAAACATGACTGCGAGTGCAAGAAAAGAAGCCATGTACAGACACAAAGAGAAAGGATCGACACACTACTCAGGAATGTATCTGAAGAGCTCCCAGTGCATGTGGCTGAGCCACTCCCCTACCCCTCTGTCCTTCAAAACAGCAGTTTACCCCAACACCCTCAAAAATATTCCGTGCTTCCCAATAACATTTAGAAGATAAAAGGTGACAGAATCAGTCCTATACTGTTCAACTTTGAGAAGCAACAAAATGGCAGAAAGTACACCTCTACTAGGAAACACAAGCAGGTGTGAGAATTAACATCTGGGGGTGTGCTCTGTCAGCACCTGATAATATCCCTTTCCTTTGCAAGCTATCTAACCCAATAGAAACTTTCACAGCAATTGACAGGTCATGATAAAAAGCATCACCAAAAATTCAAGGGAGGATATGCACCGTCTGTTAAACACCCTGCGCACCACTCGTTCCACAGACCGCAGCGAAGGAAGATTACAAGATGAATGCTCTGCCAGGGCAATGCTCAAAATCAGAACCAGTACCTCCACCACGATACATCAGCAGGCATTGCCTGGAGCCAACAAATCGAAAACAAATTCAAGAAAACCCAAGGCTGTATGGTAGTAATTGCCTATTTAACATGGCTAGAAAGGCATCCTTGGTCCCCAAGGCTAGTGAAGAACTCCATCAGTTTCACTCCTAGCTTTCCTATCGCCTCCTTCCCCCAAGGGAGAGCAAAACATTCCCGTTGAAATGTAGATACGCGTTTGTCAGAAAAGAACCTCCCTTGCCTTTCCTACCTCTCGTCTACTGCAACAAGGACAATGCTCACTAGGCCTTGTGGCTTTCCTTGAGTACACAAGCCACAGGCTCATGCTTTGGAAGCACAGCAGGGAGCCTTGGGCATTCACCTCTGGCTTCTCAGCACCAAGACAGCTTGAACCACTCTTGCTGTTAAAGGAAAGGAACACAGGACTATTCAATGAGACCCACAGAAGGTCCTGTGATAAACCCACAACTGAAGAGCTGCTGGCTCGTCTGGAAGTTCCCCCCTATTCAAGCCAGCATTTCTAATACACGTTCACAGCCACGCTACTAGAGAAGCAGTGCTGCCGGGGCTCAGCCAGGACTTTTCAGTCAAAGCAGTACCTTGACGTGCATTAAAAAAGAAAACATGAAAACCCAAACCAGAGCATCAAGTACCATTGGCAACAGAGACTGAACGGTAGCAGGGACAGTGTGACAGAGAAGGAATACCTGAAAAGGAACCAAACCCCAAGGTGCTGGGGTCGTGCCTGCAAAGGACAGTGCTATGCGCAATGCCACACCAACCTGGCAAAGGAAGTCTACATCAAACTGGCTGCTAGATGGCTGGAGGAAAGCTGCGTATTGCCAGCTTCCACCAGCACCGTAGCAAGAACCGCGAGCTCGCATTAAGGAAATCCACATTCAGTGAGAAATGGCGAGCCCTGTGACATCAGCAGTGCATGGAGCTGCAAACAAAGCCATGGTACCATGTGGATGAGGGAAAAAACAAAGGACAAAACACATGGAAGAGCACAGGGATGAACAGAAAGACTCTCCGACCAAAACAGATGGAGAAGAGGTTCCCGGTCAGCCAGCTGGGATGGTCCAATTTCGCACACGTACTCAACCACATAGGGAATCGGCAGGAAAAAAGAATCACTCCCACTGGTAAGCATCAGCAGTTTCAATGCAAGCCCCAAGTGACTCTGCCCCCCACCTCCAACCTTCAGACACTTTCAAGAGATGCTCCAAAATACATGTCTGTCAATCCTTTCTCAGCAGCACACTGAACACATTGCAGCCTCTGGAAATGGCATGCGATGGCTGTATGGGTAAGCCAGAACGTGTCCTTCTGAAGAACGAGATGTTGCTTTATGCACCCGTCAGGAGACCAACTGTTTTTTTCAGTTGGTCACATCCTGTGCAAGGCAAGGTGACAGCTCCCACCTGGGAGGTACTTTAACAGGAGAGCAGAGCTAGTGAACCCAGTCAGGTCTAGATAACTGCTCTTCAGGGAGGTTTTCCTCCTCTTTGCCCTACCTCCTTAACTCACAGGAGAGCAGGAGCTTTCGTTCAAACCAGGCACACTGTCACGACAGAAGGGTTTCTCTGAGAGTGTCATTACTCCAGCGGAAGAAGGACTCAGGATACTCGCAACAGGTGCACATCAGGAGACCAGGAAACCATTTGTTTAGAAGGGCTGTCTCCTTCTGCACAAGTTGATTTTCTCCCGCGTGCTTCTCCCTCCACAAATACATGCCACAGAAACATCTGCGCTTTGAATGCGGTGGACTGGGTTTGCTCAAAAAAAAAGGAAATACCAAACGCAGTCAAGAAAGGCTCCTTCTACTACAAGAAACCCTTTCATCAGTGAAAACATACAAACTCTTGCTTCGTTCCACCACATGGCTTTAGAGTCACACTGCCCTTTTGCTAGGCTTGCCACATTCCTCACCTCTCATCCCCAGTGTGGTACCAGTCATCGGCAAGAACCACAAGAGCATGAGAGGCCAGGCACCCCACAAGCCCGAAAGGCAGCCCTGCCAAGCAACACCCCCAACCGCCCCGAGGGAAAGGGTTCTGCTCATACAATGGCAAGGACACATGTGCATCACAGCCTATTTCCCATCTGATGACGTGGATGTGGAAGGAAGGCTGCGTCATACGGAGGCAGTGCTGACAGCACCAACCAGACATCCTTGCAAGGGCCCAGGCTTCTACAAAAACTCGCCTGGTGGTTAAATTTCCTTCTTAGAGGCTCCCTCTTTCATCTGCACAGTGCAGAAAGCAGGCATCTCTCAGCACTGCTGGAAACAGAGCTGTTCCAAGAGCTAAGAACAGCAGCTCATTCTCCCGACAACTAGCAGCCTGGGAACACACTGCACCGTGCCTTGGTCAGATTAGAGGCTCCGCACCACACAGAAGCAATGAGAGCATTTAGATGGCCAGCAACCGCATCATTCTCTCCTACTAGAACTGAGCGAGGCTACATCCCACGCTTCTCAGCAACGTAGCTAACCCAGCAGTTTCTCCATCTTTAACTCTGAGCACTGCCACTCGAGAGCCTCCCCACTGCCCCCTTCCTTCCAGGATGCACCCAGCAACACCATACGGCTACATGTGCAGAGTCGCTTCCACAGCTCCTGGGATTATCACCAGAATTAGCACACCACCTGGATTTTCTGGGAGAGTGCAGTGGGATACGACAGTCAGAAAGGGCTAAGCTGAGGCAGATGAGCAGCCTAAGCCCCAGTTTCACCACCTCTGTTCCCCAAATGGCACAAAGCACCAGGGGCGTCTTCCCTTACCAAGGCTGAAAGGAACCGGACCGCAGGTCACAGATACCACAGAGTGGGAAGACAAGAGACTAGAAAAGGATCTCTGCGCAACCTTCACAGCTTCTCTCTCCTTCAGTTCTCACCTGCTGTCACACTGTCGCTAGCTTTGGGTTTGGATTTAGACTTAAAGGAGAAGCGCTTGATGAGGCGACGGGAGAAGCTGCCGGCTTTCTTCCCGGCAGTGGAGTCGGTGGCAATGTTGGACAAGTCATCATGAGACTGGCTTAGGCCTGCTTCCTTCTGCTTATTCTTCCTCCGGAAGATGAGCTTGGTTCCACTCCGAAGAAAGCTAACTGTAGAGATGGAAAGGAAGGAATTGAAAATCGTGATAGCATCTTGCCCTGGTGTGTCTTAGGGGCAATAACGCACCCAGCTGCTCTCTGATGTGCAGCACAGATGTCTTCCGCCCTGAGCAATGGAAGCTCACAGCAGCTCAGCAAATCCCAGCTCCCGGCCGCATGGCAAAAATCTACATTCAGGACAGACCGCAATACCAACAAGTGGCTTCACTAAGCACGCCATCACACGTCTCCTCTGCACAACCTTCCTTTTACACAACGATGTCCTCCCTGCAGCGGAAGCATGCACAACTGTAATAGAAAGCTAAGACTCATACAAATGTAAAACACATGGGAAAATCTAAATGCGGAGACACCATGAGAAATGTGCAGCAAGAAAAAGGCCTCTCTGACCAGCTCGTCTCAAGGAGACCCGGATTAGCCAGGGATCAAGCCACAAGAGCAACTGCCCACAGTTTCACAAGATGCCTGAAGCTGGAGGCAAATGACAGCAACGGCTCTGGATAACTTACGTGGGCAGGACGGGATGGAGATGCCAATCGCCGCCAGCCCCAAACAGGTGCCAGGCGTAAAAAGACATATTCAAAACCTGAATGCCATACAAAGCTGCAAGAGTATTTCCTACAGAAGGGGCTTGCTTTCTGTTTTTATTCCTTCCCCGCCTGCCACATCTTTCAAGAATCAGGGCCACACACCTTTCTAGCCACTGACATGCTGAACCCATGACACATGCAAACAAGGGGTTGGTCACCACAGTTCAAACCATACCTGGTTGCACCACGGTACACCCTCCTAAAACCTGTCCCGTTCTCATATTCTCAGCAATAGAGATTTTGCCTGGCGCTTATTTAAGTAAGTTTGCGGTTAAGTGAAACCGTTACAGCTACAAGCTGTGACAAATCCAAGGTGTGCCACCCACCTAACTGACACAAGCCTGGGAATTCTGGAACAGCAGCTTGGTTGGAATAGGAGGCCCACCCCATTGTTTGAAAACAGAGAGTTCATGTACAGTACAACAGGTCAGAAGCATGAGTTAACAGAGAAAGAGGGAGAGACCCAAGGCCTGTACAATCCACATTGTCAGCCGGCCTTTGTTTCCATGCTAGAGGCAGCTGAATTCAGAGGAGGAATTATTTACAGAGGTGTGCCCAATCTGTAGTCCTAGAGGCCAGGGAGAGAAAACAGGTTCTCAGAAACATGCAAACCACACAGGAGGCAGAGAGCACAGAACCCGGACGGAAAGCTCAGAAACTGTAAAAGGCCATAGCAATTGGACACCTGCAAACACAGGAGCTTGGAACCAGCAGGGAGCATGTGAAAAAGACAAGGCTTTTCCAGGCTCTGGCAGAAGCCACTCTTCACCATGCTGAAAGCTGGCTGCAGCCCCCCTGCTCTGTGGGCAGGGAACTCAGACAGCACTTAGTCCTCAAGTCTAATGTTAGCTACCATCTCCTGGTTCATCTTTACCTTTGTGATCTTTCAAGCTCCTGGTCTCAAGGGCTCCCGTGGAACCACTTTCAGACTCAGCATCTTCCACCGATGGCCTCTCAGAGATATCCGACCGTGTTGTCTCATCCAGCTCCTGACCAGCTCTTTGTCTGGATGGTGACGATTCCGGCAGCTGTGATGATTCAGTAGAATCGTGCGCCCACTTGCCTGCGTCCTCTGCCACAGAATCCCTGTATGCTGTGGCCTCCAGGGATGCAGCGTAACCCAGGGAAAGTGCCATTTCATCTTGAGCGATAGGTACCTGGAGGAGGATGAGGGGGCGAGACAGACAGGAAGACAGAGTTTAAAAGAATCACACTCAACTCCCGCTTTCCATTCACACCTACACAGGGACGCCCAGGATCTGATCATCAGCGCTAGACGGCACCAACGCGCAACTGTCATTCTTTGGCTAAAACGTACTGGAACGTGGCATATTCTAGAGCATTCTGCGGCACTTCCCTCACTCCCTCAGGCAAGTCCAGGGACTCCATGAGGTTCCCAACAAGCTATGGCAGCAGCCTCTCTTTCTGTGGCTGCCCTGCAGACTGGAAAGGTACCCTTGACGCTTACTGGGAAGCAATGACAAGCTGCAAGGAAGCAGCGAAATGGTTCTGCCGAGCAAGTCTTCTGCGCCAGAACCTTCCCACGCTGGTTCCTATGGGACTGGTTGGTTTCAATGCACCCATCCCTAGAAAAGACTTCACAGGTTGGAAACTGAGCCCCGCAACTATCAGAGACCTTGGAGACTCCCGAGATGATCAGCGTGCTACGTTTTGTTGGGGTCTTCTTGGCAGGCTTGTTATTTGTCTCAGTCAGCTGCCTGATCGCCGTCTCAGCCACCGGATCCAAGCCGTTGGGCATACAGCTATCCCCTGAGCACAAGAAAGATACCAACACTTGGTGTAGTGACCTTCGGCACCAGCAAGAGGTCATGTGCTTACCATGATGCTCATTACAGGCAACTCCATGTGCACAAAGGTAGTGAACAGAATTTACTATACGCTTGCCCAAATAAACCAAAGAAAGGAAGCGCCATATAGCTCTTGGCTCTTTCAAGCACCTGCAAAGTCCGATTTCCCACCAGACGTGTCATCAAAATATCCTTCCCGCTTGACAAAGACTTCCAAAGACTCCCAAGAGTTTGGGCAGCCTTGGCCATGAACCATCAAAAAGGCTGCAGCTCTCTGACCCAGAGACAATCAGAGTCCCAAGCACAGGATGAGCACAGCTCTTTGGGTCCAGACAGCCTAGAACACTTTCACCAAGAAAGAAAATGCCTGGAGTCACAGACCAGATAGCCATAGTGGAATGCCTTTTACCTGCTCCCACCCACCACCACCCCTCTGCCCCCACCTTCCCTCAGGCACTCGGATATCCTCTGCCACAGCAAACGTAGACAAGTTCTGTGCCCCACAGACACTCTCCATGGAAGGCTAAGGAATAGAGTTGCTCCAATAAAAGCCTCAGATTTGGAAGCACTTACGGCTACTGCTAGGCAGGGAGCTGCAAGGGCAGCCACTTTCCAAAAGCACAGTTGTCTTTTCAGTCACTTCCACCTTGGAAGGCGACCTCGATGGTGAATCTTTATGGTGAAAGAGAGGCAGAGAGACAGAGACACCAGTAAGAAGAGACAAAGTTTAGACAGCTTCACTACTATGTCATGGCCCCCTCGCCCCAAAAACCCCTCAAGCACACATGCCGAGAGCCTGCAGAGGCTGGCTCTGTGAGGCTTCACAATAACAAAGCAGTACAAAGCCTACTGGGAAAAGACACACAAAGCAGCCCAGCTGCGAGACCCAGTTCATGCTATTTTCTGGCCCTGCCTCATGGAATACGCAGCTCCACATTCATCAGGATTATCAGACCACAAGCGGCAACAACCGCTAGCAAGCAAGGTCAATGTGCTTCCGGTTCTGCATTCAGCACGTAAATAGAGGAAGAGTGGCAAAGCACTGTGCCAGCCTTAATGCAGAGGTTACACAATGGTATGCGTGTTAGAGTCAAGAGTTCCCACGGCAAAAAGGCATCAGAGAGGCTTGTCCTTCTCTCACCAACCCCCAAACACCGGGCTACATCGATTCCCTTCCTTCGGGCTAGGCGTGAGCCTCCAGCCACAGGAGCCTGTGCCCTCATAGCAGCAATACGTACAAGATGCCCTTCACATGGTAGCCTCACCCATTTTGCAGTCTGCCTTGGGCCGGGACTGAATTGTGGTGACAGTGGTCACGATGGTGCCGTCAGGCATGATGGTCCGGTCCATCTCCACCTTCTTCGTGGGGGTGATGCTGGTTCGCAGAGATGTAGCATGCTGAGTGTTCAAAGATGCAGGAGACTCCTGGAATAGCAGCTACAAAGAGTAAAGCACAGCTCAGAATGGCTCTCCTCTTCCCAGTCAGAAAGACAGGTGTATGGGCAACAAAAGCTCCTGCTCCAGGCACCAAGTAGCCATCCAAGTCGGTTCAGCAGAGATTTGGGGAAGCAAGGGCCCGCTGACACCCCTCTACAACATAAAGGTCTGACAGTTCGCTGCGATGAGCCCAGGCCTAGTTATGCCCGTCTCTGGCTCAAGGCTTGCGTCGCAAACACTTTCACAGGCTCACCTCCAACGTAATGGTAGCTTCGGCCGCCAGCGACCACCCAGCTCCCGGGGTCAGCGAGCAGACCTGTCTCCCAGAAGGTTGCTTGCCCAAAGAATCAAGCAAAAGCGTGGTATGTGCCAGCAGCACACCTGCAAGAACAAACAGGAAAACAGAACGCATCATGTGAGCTCAGCATCCAAGACATCTTCTGCATTTTGGGAAGCAGCCCTGTGGGCCAAGAAAGCCAAGCCCCCTGCCTCATAGCTCCCAGGTTTGAGGTGGGAAAGAGGAAGGCAGTGCTCCTCTGCTCCTCTTTAACAATAGAGAAATTTACTCCCTGAAAGAGGTGTTGCGCAGCCTCCATCAAAATTAAGTACTGTAGTTAATCCCTGACGGAGTGCAAATGAACAGAGTTATGACTCCTGTGCAAACTTCTTCCAACATACTGGGGCAAATCTCTGCATCCCTCTCCCCACTTCAGACTGAGGACAGGAAGGCCACGGAAATCTCCCAGGTACCAGAAAGGTCAGAGTAAGAGCATTTCACTTGGAAAAAACAGACACCAAAACTATTTTACACAGTGAGAGGCTCACATAAAGTCAGATATGAAAAATCCCTTGCAGAGTTCATTGCAATCATACCAACACCAAACCACCACAGGCTCAAAGCACACGAAGTCCCTTAGGCACATTTGTCTCCCCATCTTACAACCTGTCCTACAGCTTCCAGTACTCACTTCCCCCTCTGTCGCTGTTCCCCATCACCTGTAGCTTCAGCTCTCTACTCCTATGTCCCAACTCCCTGTTGGAACAAAAGAAGACAGGCTCATATTAGGCAATCTGCAAAAGAGCCAAGCAGCAAGCAACCCCATTCCACATCTTCCCTCCCTCAAATCTCAAGTGTCTTCTCACCTTTTCCAAAGCTTCAGTATGCATACGGCACTTTGGAGGACAAGACAAGTTTGCTGCCCCTGCTGCCCCTGGCAGCAAAGTACACAGAAGAGGAAAACTCTCATTTTTATCACCTGCAGGGCTGTGTTAGGCTGCTAGGTGAAGTTGAGAGAGCAATCCATCTGGAAGGCCGAGATCTATGCTCCAAGCCTTCTGCACCTGCCACTCCCGCAAGCCGACCACGATCACCACTTCTGACCACTCAGTTAAAACAGAGTCCAGGGGAGCGGGAAATACATATGCAAGCTGAGGCCAATTACTGGAACTGTTAGCCCACCACACAAGCAGCATAACCTCGTGCCACCCCATGGCACAGACTTCACCATTGTGCAGTCTGCATCAATTACCAACACGCAGTAATGACACCCAGGAATCGTGCTGGTCCACCTCTGGTGTGCCAGCTGTGAGGAGGGCGCAACACTTACAGAAAGAGCTCCTCACTCCACTCCATTTCTGCCACAGCGCTGGCACTGCCAGCTGTCACTGGCCTTGTCCACTTCTGCTGCGGGGGGCTGTCTAGTTCTGCCAGACAGCGTATCTCCTCAAGTCCTGCAACAGAGGGATGGAGCGCATGCATGTGCTCAACACGAGGTGGTGGCTTGGTGGTCTCATGCCCCTCTTTTCCATTTTTTTTCATTCAAACCCACCCAAAACATCCACTCACTCCAGTCTCACCACCTGTGCACTTGCCCCTGCAGAGCAGCAAAGTTTTCATGCTTACCTCCTTTCCCCTGGCAGCCCAAGTTCATCACTCGAAGATTCCGGAGCAACAGCTTAGAACCTAGAGGGGCTACTCTGGACACTGACTCTCGAGTCAACTTGTCGCTGGCAACCTGAGAAATGGCAAGAGTGAGACCCACACCTTTATCGTTCGCTTGCCAGCCAACAGGAACAAGACACACAACTTGGCAGTTCATCCCTGCATCTGCCAAGTTGCTCCTCACACCAACTGTCAGGGAATACCTGCAGAGCCATCAAGAGATGCTGCAGGTTCCCCAAGATATTGACCTCCACTTGGTCCCTCTGTTATTTCAGATGGTGAATGTCAGGCAGACAAGAAAAGACAGCCAAGCACAAGCTCTCTGGCTGCCAGGCAGACAGAACCTCAGCATTCAGAGGAACGGAGAGACTGCCAAAAGAGACGTGTCTCAGGCAGTTTGACTCCACCTCAGTACAACTGACACTGAGTGATCAGAAAAGAAGGTATGAACAGAGCTGCCCTTTGGAGTGGTTTCAAATCAACTCTCCTCTCCATGACACAGTACCCCAACTCCTACTGCAGTGCGGGCTGGGTTGCAGCTGTCACCCAGAAGCGAGTTGACCTCTGGATTCCTGCCCAAGCTTCAGTCCTCAGAAGCACCCCGGGGCACAGAGCTTGAGGCACAAGAGTGACAGGAGGAAAGGGCCTTACTGCACCAGCTCCGGCGGCCTTCAGATTCACCGTCATGGCTGGCTGTGTGCTGATGATGGTATCCTCAATCAGGTCCTTTATAGTGGACAGGTCTGCTCTTCCTTCATTCTTCTCTCCACAAATCAAGAGGAAACAGAAAAATCATAATAACGCAGACATGTTTTCTTTTTATAAAGTTCCAGCTGCCTCTCACACCTCTAAGACACTACACGGTCTTTCTCCCAGCAATAGCATCTCAGGTTCTCCTGCCCTATCCTATACTTGCTCTCCCTACTCTTTAAAGCTTCTGTGTAACACCTGCAGGCAAATATAAGTTGTCTAAATGAGACAGACTAATCCTCTACATCTGTAGTCTACCCATTGCAAATGTCGACAATAGAGCTTTTAAAGTTTCCACATCCTCACCACCTCATGAGATGGTACTATTGCACTTTTGGGAGAATGGGTCGATTCCTCCGTGTACTCAGGATAAAGTAATAAAGGTGTCAATAAAACAGACAAAGAACCAACCTACTTGGATCACAGAAGCACAAGCGCTCCTGCATTCAGCTCATTAAACCTCTAACACCTGCGGGTTCCATTCTGCATACTTACCTCTCAAAAAAAAACCCAAATAAACAAAGCAAGCAAACAAAAAGCCCAAACCACCACTCCTCTCCCACAACCCCCCAGAAAAAAAAAAAAAAAAAAAAAAAAAACAACTAATTTTGCAGCTCAACATCTGACAACAGGAGATGGACCTAAGCAGACAGAAAGCCTTTTATTGCTACACTTACTTCCATTCAGCTGTTACACCAAACTCTGACAACAGGCATCGGTACCGCTTCAGCCCTCCTTGAGGAGAGCTGTTTTGACAGAGCTGAGCTAGTACAGAATCTAGAGCAAAAGAATCCCCTCCTTTGCCCTGAAAGGCCATGAGAGCAAGTTGCCAACTTCTCCTCCTTTCCCCTCTGCCACAGCCTTCCTTCCATCTCAGCACCATTTCTGCCTTTCTCAGTTTCCCTCTACTCAAGCCCACCTCTCCCACTGTTTGCCGCTCACCTCACAAAGCTGCAGTCTCGGAAGAACAGAAAGGTTCATGTCCGGTCTGTCCTTGAACATCCACGACACCAGGAGACCTTCATTCTGAATCTCCTCCAAGTGGATCTCCACCTGGCCCAGAACAAATACCCACAGTAAAGAAGAGGTTCTGCTTGCCCTGCTTCAAATTCAGCCAGGCCTCTGCGCCAGTGCGACAGTAAGAGACAGAATGTAAGAATACAAGCAGTCCCAGGTCTACAGGAAGAAGCAGCCGCAGCAGAAGCTCCGTACCAAGATCTGACTTCCTCACTGCTTTTGGATGCCCAGGCACCAAAATCAATGCCAAATCTCAAACCTCTCTGGATTTTGTTATGGCTGCATTACATAGCCAACATCTGCAGAACAAGACACAGAAAGCAGGACCTGGCACGTAGATCGGGATTATCTACCACTGCACCAAATACGAGGGCAGAGATACTGCACCCTCCTCCCTCAGTCTGTGTAGGGGCGGGTGAAGGAACAAGGTCACAGGCTGACTTTTTACAACCATTACCTGCGCCTGCAGCACAGCCAAAGTGACATGATAGGTGTCCACAGAAACAGCAACTGGGGACTGCTGAGTAACAGACACAGGGAATTTCACAGCTTCAGATGATAGATGGCAACACAGCACCTAGAGAGAAAAGGATAGGAGAGTTTATACCCCTGGTGAGAAGCTATCACCATGTGACAGCAAAATCCCTAGAAGAGATGGCAAAGGTTGACCCATCACAGCAGGAAAGAAAAACGAGGTTTGCTCCCAGACCCCGCGGAACCTGCTGTTAGAGACTACGCACGTGATGCAGCAAAGATACACCAGGGATAAGTTCTCTCTTCTCCTTCTCCACTGCAAGATCCTGATACTTGGGCTCAGCATATATATGCCCTAGCTCCACCAACGTATCTCCCCTAGGGCTCCCAGAGAGTCGGTTGGCACACTACCAAACTCAACAATGAACCTTGCCCAAAACCTCCCCAGTTCCACAGTCCCCATTCACGCAGCTCTCGGCTGTCTCCCTACAACATGCCCTCGATCAACAGGAAAAGCCCACAGAGAACAATTCGGAATGGCAAAGCCTTACCATGCTGCGGTCCGACTGTTCCTTGCATGTCACGTGATTTATATTTGCAGCTGGTGGTAGCTGAGAACCCTCTTCAAAAGTGATCTGCACTGAACTCTACAAAAAGAGAACCACATTAGTTCTGATCAAAATATCCCGGACAGTTGGAAGGAGGACAAATGACTGGGGTGGGGCCTCAAGCACACTCACGTCCCTTTCCATGAGTCTTGCTAGACACAACCACTGCATGCTGCAGTCCTGCCCATACTGGCTTGCCCTTACCGAGAAGGAAAACAAGGTCTCCGATGGAGGCCTAGACTCACAAACACTACATTAATTTCAGACAGACAAGTTCAAATGAGAATGCAAAATTGTGGCAGCCAACTCTAAGTCAAGTGCTTCACTGCAGAAGCTTTCCCATTTCTTCTCTCTCCCCCTGTTCTGTGCTAATCCTGCCCCAAGTTAAAAGCAAACAAGCAAACAAACCCCAAAATCAATCTTTAAATGTTCATCAAGCTCAAAGAAGCCACACAGAAACAAGAGAACCACAGAAGAAAATAGCCTAGTGAGAAGGAAGCAACTGAGCATCATTCCTCCAGGACTAACTAGGACTCCAGAAAACTAGACTCCCTCTATTATCCCTTCCTAGAAAACCATGAGAGTTTTACCCCAGTTTGGCCATTTTCTTATCCCTCTCTTGGGACTACACACAAGGGAGAGTCAGCAAAGAGCTCCTTAGCAGAATGCGTCACACAGGAACTCAGTACTGAAGCACTAGCTAAAGAACAAAACACTAACTTTCAGCTGTTTTGTCATCTGACAGATACCTCAAAACCAACTGCATTATATAGGATAGCTGCAATCTAGGCACATGTTGCAATGCAGTAACTTTCTGTATAGCACACAAGACTAAGAATCACAGAACGGTTAAGAGATAGAAGGGACCTTAAAGCTCATCTAGTTCCAATCCCCTGCCGCAAGCAGAGACACCTTCCACCAGACCAGGCTACTGAAAGTCCCGTCCAACCTGGAAGAACTTCAAGAACACTGTGCTTGACTTATGTAAGTAAGATCTGGTCTGTCTTGTGCAGTTACTTTCAAGCAAAACTGCTTAATAAGCCTTATTAATCCTTCTGCTCTCCAGGTGCCAGACACCACTATCTACTTTAAGCACCAAAAGTGAAACAACCTAGACTTGCTGACAAAGTAAAGCCCTCCTTCGGGCAAATCATCGAGGGCACTACTACACATTCTGCAGCCTTTATTCTAATGGCTGTACTGGCAGGGGTGCGACTTACCTGCCTCCTAACTGAAAAAGCCTTATTCAAAAGAAAGCCACAGGTACAGCGCAGGCAACACATAGCTAAACCAAGCATTTCTGAGGCTCCTTCCCCAAAGATCCAGTTTCGTCATCTCACACCAGCACACTATTAAGCACAAGACTCTGGACCATAGCTTTTGTAGGCAAAAGCCTCTGCCCCGCAGGCAACACAAGCTACCATGCAATCCTTTCCATGTGGAATCAGTGTGGATCATTCTTCTTCATAGACTGCAAAACTATAGATCAACACAACGGTAACGGTAGGAGAATAAACACCACAAAACTCGGAAGAGGTTGCTGTGGAAACCTCAAAGCGGCCGCAGCAGCCGGCGTCATCAGAGCCGACTCGGCCTCCGGACCCGAAGCCGCTGCCCGGCGCCTCCTTCCCGTGTCCCGACAACGCTGCTGGGGAACAGGCGCCGGCTCTCTCCGGCCGAGGCCCCACGGACAGCGACCGGCCGGGGAGGCTTCCCCGCAACCCGAGAACAAAGGGACGGCAGCCCCGCCCGCCACAAGCTGCCGCCACCGCCCCCGGCACAACTCCCCCCGCCCCGCCTCGCCGCCCGCCCGGGCCCCGGCCGGCCCCCGCCTC
>JASSUY010029827.1:21566-36224 GCA_032466535.1 Forpus xanthops
GCTGTCCCTCCTCCCGCCCGCCGGTCCGATCCATCAGGGCACGGGGGGGTCGGGGTGCCGCCCCCCCGCGGCCCGGCCCCGCTCGGCTCGCAGCCTCTCCGCTCGCGCAGCGGTCACGTCCGCGGCAGTACTGGCCGGCGATGCCCTGCTGCGGACGTGCGGAGTCTCTGCCCAGCACCACGGCCCCTCGCTGCGGTTTCCTCCCTACCAATAACCCCGCGGCCTCCACGTTAAAGCGAACAAATCGTGCTCGTAGCGGGGCTAAAGCGGCCTCATTCCTTCAGCAGCACTCTGGGCGCCACGGTCCATTCGCCCCGGGCACGGGAAAAGCCTCTCGCTGCTGCCGCCGCTTCCCCGCACCGCTCACCGATTCCCACCACAGGCACACCCCGCGGAAAGGGTCCCGCGAGGGTCTCAGCGCTGTTACCGACAGCCAACCCCGAGGCTCCCGTTACACACTTTATTAGCTTTTAAATACGTGAGGGAACGCGTGGGGTGAAGGAGCAGGCGGCCGCTCCGCCCCTCGCTCTCCTGCATCTCGCCAGCGCCCAACGCGGGACCCCTTCACCCCGACAAGAGCCCCAGCTTCCCCAGCGCCGCCCGGGGACAGCCGCCCGCCGGCGCCGCCTCTCAGTCCCGGGAGAAACGCGAACCCGCCCGCCGGCGGTAGGAAGTGACGCACAGGAGGGCGACCACGGTGGTGGCGGCGCCTTTCGCGAGGCCCGGTCCGCAGAGGCGCCCATCCCGCCCAGCGCGACCGAAAGAAACCGCACCTCCCGTCGGCTCCTGCCGAAACCGGCGCCGCTCTCGCCGATTGGCGGAGGGGGCCCGCGCATCCGGTGCCTCCGCTCTCGCGTCCGGCTGGAAACAGGCGGCGGAGGGAGTGGCAGGCGGCGTTCCGCGCCCGGCCGCGGTCTCTGCCCTTGGCAGGGGCAGCGACCACCGTGGTCATGGCGGCCTGGCCCGCTGTGCCGCTCCTCATCAACCTCGGCGGGTCGCTACTGGGCTTCGTGGCTACGCTGACGCTGATCCCGGCCTTCAGGGATCGCTTCCTCGCCGCGCGGCTTTACGGCGAAGACCTCAACAAGGCCTCGCGGCGGCCAGTGTGAGTAGCGCTGCCCCACCGAACCGCCCGCCACAGGGCCGCACTGGCCCTGGGACCGGGACCAGCTGAGCCGACTGCGCCCCTTGCCTTCCTTTCAGCCCCGAAGCACAGGGCATGATCAGCGGGGCCGTCTTCCTGATCATCCTCTTCTGCTTCATCCCCGTGCCCTTCCTGAGGTGCTTCATGGAGGAGCAGTGTGCGGCCTTTCCTCACGACGAGGTGAGGCTCGCCTGGTGTCGGGAGTGCGGCGAACACAGGCGGGAGTGGCCACCGGTAATAGGGGTGCTGTTCTCTGTCCCGCAGTTTGTGGAGCTCATCGGTTCACTCCTCGCCATCTGTTGCATGATTTTCCTGGGCTTTGCAGATGACGTTCTGAACCTGCGCTGGCGCCACAAGCTCCTTCTTCCCACCATGGCTTCCCTCCCGCTGCTCATGGTTTACTTCACCAACTTTGGGAACACGACCATTGTGGTGCCTAAGCCCTTCCGTGTGCTGCTGGGCATGCACTTGGACCTGGGTAAGTTGTTACGAATCACCGGAAGCCATCAAACAAACTGTGAGCTATCTGTGGAAGGGGTCACCTGAGGCACTCTGTGCTGCAGAGGCAATGCAGGAAGGATTTGCTTAAGTAAGGAGTGAGAGAGCACAAGGAAATATTTGTAGCACCCACATCTGTACTGGCAATGACAGCATACCCACTAAATATTAGGGTGGAAACTATATCCAGAAACCCGGCACGCACTCAGCCACGCACAGGTAGGCACCACTCATTTTTCCAGGGTTCTGGCAATACAGTCCAGCACCAGGTGCATATAGCAGTCAGCTGCCAAAGCCAGATGACTGAAAACCAGAAACGGTGCTATGGTCTGCAGCCTTCATGTCACACATACATGTACACATGACAGCCGAGTCACAGAGCAGAGAATGACTTGTCAGTAAGCTACTGCTTATGACAGACTTACCGAGAGCGCCAGGTAATGGGTTGTTGGGCAAAGCAAGAAGCAAGAGCTTTGGTGAATTGGACCATGTCTGCTTTGCCTACGAATACTAAAGCACTCCGCTTGCTCTGACCTGCAGGTATCCTCTACTATGTGTACATGGGCATGCTAGCAGTGTTCTGCACCAACGCCATCAACATTCTCGCTGGAATTAATGGAATTGAAGCAGGGCAGTCACTGGTGATAGCTGCTTCCATTATTGTGTTCAACATCGTAGAGTTAAATGGTAAGGTAGACAGCGTACATGTTTTGGGGTGCAAAAAGCAAAGGGGATAGAATCCTAGATTTTGATATCTGGTACTAATAAAACCCAACCAGTCCTGTCTTATCAAAAAACATATTTTTCTCTTTTTCTACAGGGGATTACCGAGATGATCACATTTTTTCTCTCTACTTCATGATTCCCTTTTTTTTCACCACACTGGGGCTGTTTTACCACAACTGGTAAGGGGATGGACATTCAGAGTTTCTTTGGAAGCATCCTTTCTCTCTACATCCTCCCTTTTCAGACAAACCAGCCCACTTACCAGCGTGCAGTTGGGATCCTGGGCCGTAGATGGGCCCCTTGCCAGAACCAAGAGTGCAAAGCATCGATGCAGTGATAGCTTTTCTCTTTCTTAGCACAATTCCAGTCACACCAGCTCACCAAAATGTACTTGAGGATATGCACCGTCCTCTGTCACGTTAGCCATTCTTTCATATATTCTCTGCAAATCAAGTTGTGGGTCCCAGCCCTGCAGTCCTTGGCGTAGACAGCTGCACTGGCTGTTTTTACCATGTAGACTGCTGCAGTTCCCTTTCTAGCCAGACACGTGGGAATATATTTGGTGGTTATATTACTTGCAGGGCAACAATGATGATGACAGACCTTTGCTTTCTGCTCTGTGGATTGCAGGTACCCATCTCAAGTGTTTGTTGGGGACACCTTCTGCTACTTTGCTGGCATGACCTTTGCTGTGGTGGGGATCTTGGGGCACTTCAGCAAAACAATGCTGCTTTTTTTCATCCCGCAAGTGCTCAATTTCCTCTACTCATTGCCTCAACTCTTTCACATCATTCCTTGTCCCCGTCACCGTCTGCCAAGGTAACGTACCCTAGCGACCTGTAAGAATACCACAGATTGTGCCTTTTATCGTGAACACCAGCTGAGAAAGGTGGTGGTAGGTGCGCTTTGAAAAAGCCATCAAGGCCATTTTGTAGCTAAAAAAGCCATTTTATAGCTAAAAGTTAGCCAGCTCCCTCTGCCAGCCTCAGTCAGGTCACATAGTAGAGGTTTCTCAAAGGAGTTATCTTTTCTGACAGCTGCAGCCCTCCCAACCCCAAGAGACAGAATTGATTTTTAACAATGTTAGAATATAATTAATGTCAGCGACAAGATCGAGAGAGATTGACACAGGTCGCTTTTAATACTGTTGTAGTATTTGCTAAGGTTTCTTAATAGCAAGCTTTCTGGGGCACTGTGCTGCATCGGCAGTTGTCTGTGCAGGTGTTAGATGCTTTAGTTTTAAAACAATGCAGCTCTGCCTATAGTAGGGGTACCGTAGGGAGGACTCTCCTCCTTGCTCTGCCCAAGCTGAGGGACTCCATATCAGTAGCTGTTGCTATGTGTGTGGGATTAGTCCTGCTTTTTCCACCACTGGGTTTCTCTCTCAGCTACTCAGCTGGGGATCTCTCTCTCCTCGCCCTATCTGGACTAAAACTGTAATGTTTCTTTCAGGCTCAATCTTAGCACAGGGAAGTTGGAGATGAGCTACTCCAAATTCAAAACTAAGAGCCTCTCTGCCATGGGAACAAACATTCTGAAGGTAAAGTCCAGAAAGCGTTCTAAAGTCAGGCCCATTTTGAGGCAGTGATCAAAAGCGAGACGAACAGGATAGGAGGGAATACAGAACTTCTGGGTTTGCTAGTTATTTCGTGGCTCAAATCCAGAAGAAAATACTCCACTTGGTCCGCCACCATCCCTCATGGTCACCCATTGTGTTAACAGTCTTTCAGAATGACCACTCTTTCAGAATGACCACACATAGCAGTGTCCCAGAACCATCATAAGCCTGTCATCTGTCTTTTTAGTAAGAGTGCAAGGTCTTTGGAGATTGTATAGGAAAAGGGATCTCAAGCAAAACTGGCCAGCGAGCACTAAACTTTCCTGGTAAAATAATGTGTAATATTTCTTTCTCCAGGCCGTCAAGATCTTGCATATAGTAGATGTGAGGAGTGGAACAGATGAAGATGGAGAATATACCGAGTGCAATAATATGACCCTTATTAACTTCGTTATAAAGCTGATTGGACCCACCCACGAGCGAAGTCTCACTCTCCTGTTGCTGCTCATTCAGGTCAGACCGATGTTTCCTCCAGTAACAAGACGTACTCTGCAATAGAAACATCCAAATGAGTCTCAAGTGTTTCAAGGGGAAAAGGGGAAGTAAAGTATCACGCTTTTCACACAGGATGCAGTTGAGTTGCGGAACTTGAGAATTGGGAGATTCATGCTGCTCAAGGAGGAAACAGATTCCTCCCCCTGCCTCTACCTGTCACCCCTCCGTGTTCATTGAGAGCTAATACATACAAATCACAGGGTTAGCTTGAGAAGGTTCCCAAGGCATGAATCACTGGATGCTGCAAAAACATTAGGCCAGCAGAGTGTTTTGTCACTGTAACCAGATCCAGCCTTTTCCCACATTCCTCTTTGTCAGCCAGACCAAATAACGCAGTCATGGAGTTACCTCCAGCTGGTGGACTTGGTAAGCATGGCACACAGCTCAGCGTTACCCAGAATCTGAGCAGGGTGCGGGAGCGTTTGGAAGCACTTTAGAGCATGAGGGTAAGTCGCCTCACAGATACTGCCACTACTTCTGGTTGGCATGTGAACTCTCATGCATAAAACAGAAAAAACACTACATGTGGAAAGGGCTGCATTGCCTATGTGCCCACAAGTAGAACTCAATTTTCGTCCTCAGATCAGAGATTCTTAGGAAAGAGACCACCAAATTCCCATTCAGGAGGGAGGATTTCCAGCAAATAAACCTGGAGACCAAACAGGGCTTAGGCAGACTATGTCAGGGATGAGAAAGGACAGAAAGTACCTACCACTTGATCTGAAGCCCAGCCACAGCAGAGAAGTCTTTGCAGTGCCTTCTTGTAAGGATGCTGAATTGCAGCTTTGACAGGACGGATTTCCCATCACAAACTATCGAGTTTACATTATAATATGTGCTCCTTAAGGAGGAAGGAGTTGTTCACAACCCTTCCTCTAGTCCACTTGTTCTCACAATGTTACTGTGTGCAGGCACACGTGGACATCCCCCGCAGACGGTTACGATTCTCAAAGAAAGAGCTGAGCACTTTGGCTACACTGCCACCCTTCGCTGGTTCTATACCTAAAAAAATTAGCCTAAATGTTGTTACTTAGCGAAACAAGGCACAAAGTGTACCAAATACAAGGCGAAATGAGGAACTGCCAGCTTGTACCTTATTTAATGCTGCAATGTTTCTGTTCTCTGGCTGACTTTTACCTAGGTCCTGGGCAGCACGATTGCATTCTCAATCCGGTACCAACTAGTGCGTTTGTTTTATGATGTCTGACTGGGCTGCCAGGAGCACAGGAAAGACTTGTACTCGCCAGTCAGTTTTCTCCAGTTGCTGACCAAATGATGCAACTCATCTTACTCTGGCCCTCCAAGAACCTCAGGACACTTGCCAACATGCAACTACTCTACAGGGGCCGCTTTTGAACCATAATAGTCTTTCTTTTTTTTATTGGGCCTAGAAGGCTTTTGTCAGATTCTACTGACAGAAAAGATTCCCTGCTATTTGGATATCACCGTTACTGGGAATGCCCTTAGGGTAGAAGTGAATGACCCAAAAGCGTGAAAGATGAAATCTCTATATAACTAACAAACACATTAGAGTTCCCCGAGAGAGAAAATGAGAGCTTCAGTTTCTGCGAGACCTCTACAGCAGAACAAGTAAATCAGGATCCTCTCCTGGCCTCGTCAATCCTGTGTTTGGTCCATGGACACAGAGTGAGATGTTATAAACTATACCCAGAGCTCAGAGCGCTCCAGAAATAAAACAGTTTGTGGTACCCTTTCTGCTTCAGTAATTTGCCTCAAGAACATTGTCACACAGCAAAGCCCAGTTACACAAGACATCTCTGTGACTTTAAACCCTGCTAGGGGGCTGGTTCCAGTAGGCCTCCTCCTCTTTCCCAGCTAAGGGGGATCTTCCCACCAAAGGGTTTTTATTTCTGAACATTTTTATCATCTGCCTTCTTTCGCAGATCAGAACACATCCAAAACGGGATAGCAAAGGGAGGGTCACTGCGTGCATGCGTGGCAGAGGACGCTGGTGAATACTGTCAGAGCTAAGGCCCCACGCTGTGATCGTCATCCCCTCCAACACCAGTCGTTGCTCACCGCGGCGCTACTGCCCACTGGGAAGGAGCCCAAAGCAGCTCCTGAAGCACAGAAAGGGGGGGAAGGGACCGTGAGGGAGCGCGCATCCACTGCCTCAGCGAGGTATGAATTTGGCGCCTTGCCGTCTGATTGGCCTGTCTCCGCCACCAATAGGCTCGGGGCAAGCGCGGCGGCTCCGCAGAGGAGACCAATCAGCAAAAAGCTTCTTCCGGCAGACGTACCAATAGCGAGGCGCGGCGGCGCTGTCCAATGAGCGGAGCGCTACTTTGGGGAAGGTTATAAGAGGGCCGAGTGCGGAGCTTGTCGCCTCATTTCGCCGCAGAGCTCCGAGGCGCCGGCAGCGCTCGCGGAGGAGCGGGGCGCCATGTCTGGCCGTGGCAAAAGCGGCGGTAAGGCCCGGGCTAAGGCCAAATCTCGCTCGTCCCGGGCAGGGCTGCAGTTTCCGGTTGGGCGCGTTCACCGCTTGCTGCGGCGCGGACACTACGCGGAGCGGGTGGGGGCCGGAGCACCGGTTTACCTGGCGGCCGTGCTGGAGTACCTGACGGCCGAGATCCTGGAGCTGGCGGGCAACGCGGCCCGCGATAACAAGAAGACGCGCATCATCCCGCGGCATCTGCAGCTAGCGGTGCGCAACGACGAGGAGCTCAACAAGCTGCTGGGTGGCGTCACCATCGCGCAGGGCGGTGTCCTGCCCAACATCCAGGCCGTGCTCCTGCCCAAGAAGACAGGCGGCGGCAGCGCGGGTCCCACCAAGGCCGGCAAGAAGGGCAGCGGACAGCAGTCGCAGGAGTACTAGAAAGGCCGAGCCCTCGGCACCACACAAAGGCCCTTTTCAGGGCCACTCCCATTGCTCACCGGGAGAGCTGAGATCCGCGTGGGGAGGGGGCGTGTCGGGGCTGGAGGCGGGGCCGAGCCCCACGCCGGCCGCCGCTGCGGGGCGGAGGAACGCTGGCGCCCGCCGCGGTCCCGGGCCGAGGCTGTGCACGAACAGAGGATCTGCGCCGTAAAGACTGACACACTGGCGTGCTGCTTCCCATTCTGCTGTATTTATCGCCTGTTACGTTTATTGGTTGCAGAGAATAAACGATGCTTCGTTTCCAAAACGGGACCCTGATAAGGTGCCGCTTCAGTGTTTCCACAAGGCACTGGACCATGAGCCTTGCTGAGCAGATAGCTACATGGTAGGGAGTGCACTAGCACAGAAAGGCACAACAGCTTCATTTGGGCTTTCTCTCCTGCTCCCTGTTAAATGATTAGCATACATGAATGATGCTGACAAGCCTTGTAGTCTGGTGAATAAGGGACACATGACTGGGTGTCCACTTCCCAATTATTTACTGGCCAGCTGACAAACTTGCACCTGATAACTGCAAACTTGATTTCCTACCTTAAACCAGACTAACCCCGTATTCAGAGGAACCTGCTAAATAGCAGTCTCCCTCTGCAACACTGATGAGTGAACAGGACCAAACAATGTTAATGACTACTGAAAGTAATTCAGTACTGTTGACACAGTATGGCACTCAAGTGCCATCATGACCGACTGATTATAATCTGTAACAAAACCCTTGCTCCTCACAGCAATAGAAGAACATTTACAGCTTACTTTTAAATCCTATTTTTTTTTCTTTTTAACCTTCCTACCTACAAGTATCGTTAAAAAAAAAGAAAATTTAAATGGACGCTGCAATTTTGAGAAATGCAAAGAGAGCCAGAAACCCCAAACAGCATGATCAATTTAAGTTGGTATTTCAGGCTCTTGTGCCCACATGTCAGATGAGACCAGTGTGAGCATCTGAAGAAATCCTTTCCTCTGAAGGAGGACAGTATAGCTGCCAAAACTTGCCAGAGTTGTGGCAATCGTGCAGACCACACCACAGGTTTAGTGGGCATCGTTGAGCTGCCTTGCCACACTAAGGATATGCTTCGCTCCCTTGCTAAGAAGTAAACTAGCTAGTTCAACACCAAGGTTCTCTGCAGCTTCTTGGGCCTGACCAGGGACGTTCTTGGCTGTGATGCCAACGTGCTGCACGTCATCATTTGGTCCATCTTCATTCTGCAAATATAAATCACCTCTGTAAGGCAGCAGAAAGGAGTGGGCCACATGTGAAACATGACAGCAATGCACCATTAGTTTCCAAAGAACCAGACCCAACATAACAGGCAGATTTCAGAAGGCCTGGTTTTGTCACATGGCTTAGGGTTTGGGTCATGAGGTTTGGGTTTGAAGCCATCACCGGGGTTCACATACCTGTTGGGGATAATTAACACTGGTCTGCATAGTCTCCTTCAGGCTATCGGATCCATCCAAACTATAGACTGCTCCTGTCAAATACAGCTTGGAAAGACACACAAATGGGATTAATAGTGTTAAACAGAAAGCCAACAACCCGCTTAAAAAAAAACTAAGCGCACAACATTCAAAGCTCAGCCCAGAGGGGAAGGCTTCTGTAGCGCAGTGGGGCCAGCAAAAGTAGCCTAACACCACAACTGTAAGAAAAATGATCCCTGTTAGGCAAGATGCAACTTCCCAAGGAAAAAGCCAGAGTTTTCTCATTTCCCACCTCCTCATATCAAATGCTGATTTTTCTGCGGTCAGGAGCGAGGCTTTCAAATCTTAGGGCAATGTAACCTTTAAAGAAGGAAGGGGGAATCTGGTACTTCCAGTAAGGTTGTTTTCTAGAAGATCGAGCCTCAATAACCAGGCCCATTCTCATACTCCTGCTTTGGACACAAACCCAAAAGGCTTGAGCCAGGAGCCTCTCTGCCACAAAGGGCCTCTCTGATATAAAGGGCAGCTATAAAGATATCTCCCAGAGTTATCCTCAAGGTAGGACCAGGGAACATGCACGCACTAGAATAGGTTTTCAGAAATAACCCCCGGTAAATACAAAGTACTCCTCACCTGGCCATCTTTTAACATGGTGCTGACAGCGACAGGGACACTGCATCCGCCCTCCTAAAACAGAAAGCAGCTGACACTGAGGCTCCTACCTAACAGGTTCAAAGGAGAGGCCTCTGAAAAGTTTAGGCTGCACAACCCCCCCACCATTGCTCTACAGGCACTTCTGAGTTCAGAAGCACTCTCCACTTCATAGCTTTAGGAAAGATTCTCCATGATGTCAACTAGCAGAGCAGAAGAGGCAGGATGTCCCACCTACCAAACGCTTCATAAAGGCTCTCTCAGCAATGCAGCACAGCACAGTGTCTGCATCATGCAGGACAGACACCATATCCAGCATCTCTTGGTCTTTGGCACGAACTTCCACTGCTAAGGCACCCTACAGGAAGAAAGGGAAACATGAAACACAATAATCATAGTAATTCCTGAACTTCACACCTCTCTGCGTGCTCAGCATTGGTCATGAAAGAGACTCAGAGGCCTGGATGCATGTTGCTAAGGGAGCGATATTTAGCCATTTACAGAAGTAAATAGCGAAACAATCCACTGGTTGCAGGGACATCCTATAGCAGCTGCTCTAAAGGGAAGATGAGAATTTCCTTTGGCCAAAGTGTTCAAGATCATGCTGTCACCTCAAGCCATTCTAAAGCCCCTCTCAGTTAGGGTACATGTATAGAAACACCCATCCCGACGTCCCTTGTGACAAGAAACGTGGGTAAATCCAAGCTTCCCAACATTTTCTCAAGATAAAGATCAAGTGCTGAATGAGTAACAGTGATAAAACAACCCCTTCCTAAACTGGAAATGCACTGTACCGCCACTGGCTTTCAATACCAGCTATGGCTTAAGATACAAGAGTCAAAAAAGTACCTGTCCAACAGCATACAGACAATCTTCTGGGTTTAGGAGCTGGAAGAAAGCAGAATCCACGTTAATTTGTGCCGGGTTTCAGTGCACTGAGCAGACCACATGCTCAGCTTTGACAGGATGACCGTAAGGTCTGAGAGAAAAACAGGTGATGGTTCAGCACAGAACAGTATCTTCTGCTTTGCTGCTCCTCACCTGACCAATGCGACTCTCCCAGCCCATTCTCTTCAGCCCAGCAGCAGCCAGAATGATGGCACTGAAGTCTTCCCTCTCGTCTAGCTTCTTTAAGCGGGTATTTAAATTCCCTCTCTGTAGAAGTGATTAAGCAAGCATAAAAACAGTAGGCAAATGCTCCTATCCCTACACAACATTGGCCAGAATGTGTTTACAGAAGGTACAGAATGCGACAGCCTCCAAATGAGAATCAGAGCACCATCCTGGGAAAAGTATTACATACACACAACTCTTCCTCTTAGATGAAGGCTGGCCAGCCCCTTCCTTACAGGCTCATGAGAAAGCAAAAGGCAGAATGGCAACAGTGCACTATACATGCCTAGCCGAGTATGTTAGGGGAGGGCTGCCTTTGAGGAAGCAGTATGCTCTTGTTACTCAGGTGGCATAAATCAGCTTTGAATGCAGATTTCATATTAAGTTCTAGCTTCCCGTTTGCAGCTTTACCCAGCCCACACATTTCTTTTCACCAGGAAAGGATACAATATCCCTGAATTCTAACTGAGGGAACTTCTTTTTGAGCTGAGCTGCTCTGCGAAGTGAACTGGTTCCGATCACACTGTGGGGAAAATGTAATGCGTGAAACCTAGAATATTCCGACACTCACCTCACCCTCACCTCCAGCTGAAAGAACTCTGAACTTTCAAGGCAGCAAATGGTGACTTTTTTTTTTTCCTTAATTAAAAGGAAGATACAAGAACCTGCCAATCACTTTTATCTCCTTAGAAAAAAGAAAACCACTCTGTGAGGTTCAGCGTAAAGCCTGGGCGAAGCGAGATGCAAGCAAACCAATCCCAAGCAATTGATTTACAGGAGACGCTTCTGGAGGGCTGCCCCCAGCCACCATCACTGACCGCACCTGTCTTCCCCTTCCTCTCCCCACTCACCTCTTTTCAGGAAGGAGGCTCAGTGTTTTCCCACAGTTTTTGGGATGAAAGACAACAGCATCAAGTGGGTTTTCCCTTCTGCAAAACAATACAAACACAGAAAGGCTGCCATCATTTAATAAAAGGCTGTTAACAGCTATCAGGCCCCAGAGGAACTGCCTCTGGCTCCAAAATAACCCATTTATCATCAGAACAAAAGCAAGAATTTCCAGCCAACCTGCCAGCTACAGAACATGAGATCAGCTTTAGCATTTCCACTGTTTCAGAGATTAATCAGAGGGTGGCCAAACTCGGAGCACCTAAAAAGACCTACGCCACCCTTGTTTTGCTGCCCCTACTGATGCTGTAAAATGCACGTCCCTCAAAGAATCGAGCCTCACATCCACACTTACTTGCAGACAGCACCGATGGTAAAGCCAGGAGGAAGAGAAGTTGGCAAGTCCTTCAAGGAGTGAACCACGAGGTCAACTCTAAAAATAAAGAGGACAGTAATCACTGAACAGAGGCCTGAGCTCACAACGTGCCTACCCGAGGCCTACAGGACACCTGCAGGAAAAGTGTGAATCCACACTGGGAATTAATACGGAGAAGAGGGGGGAATGTCAGGATCCTATAGCCACAACTCCCACAGAATTCCACTGTTACTCCAGAAAAGCCACTTCATTCTTCTCAGTCTCTATTTTCCCACCTGTAAAATGAAGGCAATGTCTTCCTCCCAGCAGCACTGCAAGACGTATGACGACCACTGGGTCGAATGAGAATAAGAAAGATGTGGAGATGTTCACACAGAGAGAAACACATCATACCAATATGCAAACTAGCCCCTTGCCTGCTATTATGCTTTGAACCAGAAATAAAAGCCAGCCAAGTCAAAGGCCATCACCAGCTCCATTACAGGCAAACAAAGATCATAAATGCTTGAGTGTCCAGTATTTTTTTCACTGGCTTTACTTGAAAGCACAGTATCATGTGCCTGTGCGCCACAGACGTAGAGTATCACCTTTTGTTTTCAAACATACTCTAGAGCATAAGCACCACTGAAACCTCCCCGAGATACCAAAAAGAAGACCAAACCCAACCAAAGCAGTGCTCATGTCTCTGCTCCAGCAGGAGCCCAAAGCACATGAAGCACATGTTTTCTGTACCAAGAAGTTATCCAGAAAGCAGCGCAAAGTGCCCACATCTCCTGCATGTCTGCTGTGCTAAGATGTTAGTGGACGTTACCACAGGAACACTAAATATGCTCTTTCTTGGCCAGAGGTACCAGGACAGAAAGGAATTAGGATCACACACAAAGGAAGCCAAAAGTGTCCAAACAAAGAGCACAAGAAACGCCAGAGGAGAATGAGAAAACAGGAAGTTCTTACTCATTTCTTTCAAGTGCATTTTCCAGCTCTTTGGTGAAGAGACTCTTCTCCCCGATCTATATATAAATGCAAGAACAAGAATCACCAAGGAAAGGTTGGCAAATACACTATCAACCATAATTACTTCTTGTGTAGAGCACAAAAGAGATCCACTACCTTGGAAAGCGCTGTATCCAGGATCTTGTCTCCAGTCGTTGACATGGCAACTGCTCAGAAAGAGCACAGGTAAAACGTGAGCTGGGTCAGAGCACCTAGGCCTAGACCGGAAACATCTATGCAACACACAACGAGCAGTAGTGTCACATGCTACTGCGTGAACACGGACTTGAGGTAACAGGAGAGCAGCTTGCTTGCTTCTGGAAACATGCTGCGCTCAGGACAAGTGACACGGAGACTTCCTTCACTGTCCCCAAAGTCAGAGTAAGGGGCAAGAGGGCAGGCTCCCATTGCTCTCATTGACCCTCTCAAGCCCCAGCCAGGAAAAACGTCCTGAAGGCACAGTGGGGTGCAGCCAGAACACCACCAGGTTCCCAAATGGAGCAACATTAACACCATCTGCATGGCATGCTCAGAGAGTATGACATACTCAGAGCGTCAAGCACCAGGAGCTTATGAAATCCATTTTTCTCCCCCCGAAGAAACCAGCAGCAGCTGCTCAGCCCCACAACCTAACTGCAATCAGATGGCCCTCTCAGATAAGCAGGGTCCCAGCACTGCATACACACCTCTTGCACTCAAAGATAAACGGCTGGCTCCTTCAGACGCCTATGCTGGGTTGGCATTCAAACTTACCAATCTCAAAGTGGAGCTCAGGATAGAGCTCACGGAGCATCTCAACTACGCTGTCAGTCTGAATCCGGGCCAGCTGCAACGAAGCAGAAAGCAAAGCCCTAAACAAGAAGCACAACATTCATCTAGCAACTAGAGAGAACTCTGGCATTCTTCAATGGTCACACATATGACCGCTACATGCCCCCAATCAAAAGCATTAGAAATGAGTAGCCCGAGTAAAATGACTCGTATGTACAAACTCCTTAAAAAGCTACAGCTTAGGTCTGCACACAGAGCTAGCAACAGATCATACTACAGTAGGAACATCCCCTTGCACAAGAACAGCAAGTCAGTCAGATAAAACCAGAGCGATCATTCCACACATGCAGGCAGCAGCAGCAGACTCAAGCAACCAGAGGAGTTTCAGCTCTCTCCCACCCATGAGCTCTGTAGCCTGGGGCAATTAACTTTGATCTCAGGACTGTACTTTCCTTGTATGTAAAACCAGTACAAGTTGCTGCTTCCCTCTGTAAACTGCCGCAAGAGCCTCAGGTTAGAAAAAGGAGCAACAGGCAGCACAGCTCCATCCCTTCCCTCACATCTGCTCGGAACACCTTCAAAGGACGCAATTCTTCCTAGAGCGCGCTCCGAGAACGCATGAGATTATCTCCGGACCAGGGCCCGAAGGACACTTATCTCCCTCGGCGGGCCTGCTCCTCCCTGCTGCACCCAGCTGGCAGTCGATACCCGCTCTCCCGCCCGTCCTTCGGGAGGCCTCAAGACAGCAGTCGTTGGGGGGTGTCAGGTTCGGGGGGGGGGCTGCACCAGCCCGGCAAGTACCGGCAAGATCCCCGTTACCCTGGATGGGCACCTGCCCAAAGGCTGCGCTCTTCAGAGCCGCCGCCGTGCGGACTCCATGGAAAGCGCTTCCTCCCGGAGAGGACCCGGAACGCGCGGGCGCTCCACGCCGCGGGGCTCTGCCACCGGCAGCGGCGGCCGAGCCAACAGCGCCCGCGGTGCCAGCCCCGTCCCCTGCGCCCCGGGCCACAGACGGGACCTACCTGGCTCCGGCGAGTGCCCACGCGGACCGCTCTGCCGCACGCGCCGTTCTC
>JASSUY010029828.1:0-81691 GCA_032466535.1 Forpus xanthops
CCAAGCACCTTGCTGTTTTTCATGTGCCTTAGCATGCCTTCCAGGAGAATCTGCTCCAAGATTTTGCCAGGCACAGAAGTGAGACTGACTTTTCTGTGTTTCCCTGGCTCATCCATTTTCCCCTTCTTGAAAATGGGGGTTATATTTCCCTTTTTCCAATCATCGTGATCTTCACCTAACTGCCATAATTTTTCAAATATGATGGACAGTGCCTTAGCAACTTCATTTGTCAGCTCCTTCAGGACCCGCGAATGGATTTCATCAGGTCCCATGGACTTGTGTACGTTCCGTTTCCTAAGATGGTCTCAAACCAGATCCTCTCCTACATTGGGCCCAGGGTCTTCATTCTCACAGACGCTGCATCTTCCTTCCGAGGCTTAGGTGGTGTGGTCAGAGAATTTACTGGTGAAGACTGAGGCAAAGACATCATTAAGAACCTTAGCCTTTTCCAAATCCAGGGTAGCCAGTTCTCCAAATAGCTTCCAGAGGGGGCCAACATTGTCCTTAGCCTGTGTCCCAAGAGAACTAGTAGTTGCAGTTGCTAAAGCACTATACTTAATATTTCAGAAGTTGCGGCAATTTGGGGAAGTTTGTGCTGATGGAAAGGGGGAAGTATTAGCCCCATTTCTGAAAAAAAGAAGACTTGGAGAACTACTGGCCAGTCAATCTCACCTCAGTGCCTTACAAGATCATGGGGCAGATCCACCTTAAACAAAAGTAAAAGGAAAATAGGATTCTCCCTTCACTGCAAAGTAATTGCAAAATTAACACCATGAATCACACCAAAGCTAGGCCAAGCTCAACCAACTCTAACAGCTCAGCAGGCAGCACAGTAACCTGGTGTGCCACATACCCATAATTAGAGTCCTCACATCTCCCACGGGCTCCAAGGTGTGCATATTTTACGTGTGCCTCTCTGCGAGATGAAAGCATTTTAACCCACAACGTACTTATGGTTCATGTTCCTCATGTGTCTTCCCTGTGTTAACTTGCTGAAGGATGTGAATCCATGATAGCTCCTAGTTTGAAACCCCTTCAGGAGCTCAGAATAAAGGGAGACTGTTCATATCAAGGCCTGGCCAGCATTAGATTACCACCGTATGTGTTTTGCCCCCTTGCTGATTTACTTTTGCCAGTCTCAAATCATCATTCCCCAAATCAGTGTGCGGCTGTGGCAGCAGAAATCAGATAAATGGTTTAATCTTGATCTGTTTGTTTTAAAAACCAGACTGGGTACAATTACAATGTGGTTGTTTTGGCTCTATGAAAAGAATGATGCCTGGCAGCAAGAGGTGAAGAGATGGGAAGGATCCCAGGATATGCAAATAAACAGCTTTATCCATAAAGCTGCAGCTGGAGCAGGATACACAAGCACATCCTGGATCCTGCTTTGCAAGCCCTGTGCTCAGCCCTGACTAGCTCAGCATGGCAGATGAATAGAACAAAGAATATTGAAGCTGTTTCTCCTCTTCCGCAGGGATTGCAGGAGGTTGACAGTCTGACTCTCTTCAAATAATCAAGTCAATCTTTTTGGCAGGGATGCAAGGTTTCAAACTCTCTGGGATTTAGGAGTTTAAAATCCCACTAATTTATGTGTGCCCATGAAGCAGGGGAATACAAGCCTCGGAGGAGATATTTACATTTCCCTTAGACTGCAAGGAATATGGCAGAGATACTGCACAGTGTAATCAGATTCCCACTGCTAGGAGAAGGACATGGAGGAACTGGTCCAAGATGACCAAAAGTCATCAGAAAGGATAGTTTCAGCAGCCAGATAAGCCAGGAAACTGCACTTCTAGATGCTGCTTAGTCTAATAAACTACAGCAGCTAACACAGGAACTTCTCAAAGGTCCCATTTTCCTGCAGAAAGGCAGTGTTTCATTTAATCAGCTAGAGCACTAGCAACATTACCCCCACTCCAAAACACTCTAAAGATAGTTTTCCCTTCCAATAAGCACAGCATATACTAGATCTACACAACTACCTCTGGCCAGCCTTCTCCCAGCTTGAGTTAGGGTTTTGGTTTTTTTAGGCTTCATTGCAGTATAACCCTGTTTCTGCCCCCATGCCTTCCCTAATGGGCAGCTAAGGAAAAACAAATACATGCTGATTGCTCTGCTAGCCTTCTTCCAACACAATATTTGTTGTGAGCCATATCTGGACTGTTTCAGGATGGCAAAGCAAATGCCAGACAGCTGCTACTCATACCATCCCAGAGGCATGGGGAAGGTTTCCAAGGGACCATAAGGACCTTACGAGGAATGGCCTGAACACCTTAACACAATTTTGTGGTGATACAGATGAAAGTTCTTTAACATTGGACTGGTTGTTGTAAACTTCAGGTTTGTGTCACTTTTCCATATACCTTTCCTCCTGTTACTAAATCAGATTTCCAGGTCATGGTGGCAGCTTCTATTTAGATGCTTAAAAGGCTTTGAAGTTCTATTTTTTTAATCTAGCTCCAATTTGGGAGGATTTATCTCATCTGCTAAGGTTTAATAGCAAGGCAGCAAACCCTGTAGCCCTGAAGCTGGAGTTACTTTGATGTCTCACCTATAGTGCCAGTGGCTGTTTAGCAAGTAGCCAGTAACTAACTACATTCATTTTCCCCAGCCTAGGAGAAATCCCAGCTTCACTTTACCATGGAAGCAGGGGGTTTAGGCATTTTATTTTGTCTCTCTTTAGTTTCTGGTGTTTAGCACTGCAAAGCCACTTAGTTCTTCCACCAACTGACTTGTGTCTTCCGGCTGCAAACAAAAGGGGAGATAATTTAAAATGTTAGCACTTTATTTGCTACCTGTAATGGTGTTTTCACCACTGGAAGCCAGTGCCACAATGTGGCTTCAGTTTCTCTGCTCATGATAAATACGAACCACATGCACACTGGAAGGAATACCTGTGCGTGTTTTAGCAGAAAATGGTATCTCAGCCTTTCGTTATTCTCCTCCTGCCTTCCCAGTACACTCAGTACATGTTTCTCCAGTATGCTCACTGAGTAATTACAGCTATACTACCGGGCTGCAATCCCTGGAAGTTTCAGCTCTAGAAGAACTGCAGCTGGAGTCATGACAGGCAATCTGCACATCTGGCCCTGGAGAGAGTCCATCCAGGAGAGGGGCAGGGGACAAAGAAAGCCATTACTGCTTCTGGCAGGCAGGCTGAAGGGAGTCTGGAAACTTGCCCCCAGGAAGAGTAGGTGAAAAAAGGAAGGCCTGGGAAGTGCCTGGGGTCTTAAGTAAGGTCAGAGGAAAGTCGTATATAAAATATACTATTTTCAAGCCTTAAACAGAGTTCCAATCCACCCACTCATCCTATTTAGGAACAGGAAACCCCCATCTGCATTCTTTATGAGAAATCTGTTCATAAGACTGCTGCCTTTATAAGGGGAAAAACTTATATTTACTACTCCGTCAAAAATGGCACTAAGCCCAGAGTCATTAATTGCCTACTTACTTACCATGCTTAAAAAAACAAAGCAACCTTCTAATCAGAAGGAACAAAATCCCAGAGAGGGATAGCTCTGACTTAGACAACTATTTGCTGGATAGGTGTTGTCAGTCCTCATAAACCCAGCATAAACACATACTCATGTCCCCCAGATAACTAAAGGGAAATGTAATCCCATATACAGTAAAGAGATCCTACAGCACGCAGATATGGTACAAACCAGTGAAGTCATCACCACATTTACCTACAAAGGCTTGCTAAAATCAGAGAAATGGACAATTTAGATTTCCAGGAAGATGAACCTGCTTCCTTCTTTTGGTTAAATATCTCATATATTACATGCCTAAAGTTTGCTGTGAATATCTCTTTTGGAGAGATACAGTCCCTGACAGGAAGATACCACCATCTGAAATACAAAACAAAAACCCAAACTTGAAAAGTTAAGGGCAAATGGAGAGGGCGTCACAGAAAGGTAAAATGCCCTTTCCAAGATGTCCAAGAAACTGGCAACTGTGCCAAGTTATTGCCTGTCTTCTCTATTCCCTCATGCTGCCTTTCAGCATGAATCAGCCATATGTCTTTCTCTTTGCTTGTGCTTTGCTATGCCAGAGGAGTTCAACTCCACCACGTGCGCAGAGCTATATTTAGAAAGGAAATTACTTCATCCCTGTCCGGCCAAACAGGCAGGAAAATGGCTTCGGAAGACATCGCTCCTGCACAATGAGATAGGGATGGCAGAGATGACACTACTGCTGAGCATGCTTCGCCTGTGGCCTCCAGCCCTGCCAATCCTTCACCTGCAGTGTTGTGGGATGGAAAGCAAATTATAATAAGAAGTAGAAAAAAAAATTGCAAGAAATGGCAGCTATTGTGTGCTTTTCCAAAACACTCAAGGGAAGTGGCAACTGCTCCACTTCATGCTGCAGCCCTCACTGTCTAACAAGCAAACCATCCTGCTTACTCTCTGCAGTTAAGCACATTCAAAGTCTTTTCTTAACAGTGGCTACCTGCTGGGACTATGTCTTGTGGTGTCACTACACATGCCCTGTCTTAGGAAGGTTTTTCCATTCCCTCAAATGCTTTTGGGCCTCATCACTCCCCATCTCCTTCTTAATCTATGCAGTATGAGCACCATTCACCTGTACCTCACTCTTAAAAGGTGCCTCAGTAATGCTTTGGATAAAGAGAGGAAGTGGAATAGGGAAGAATAACAAGCAAGCTCCTGCCAAGACAAGCACAATGCAGACAAAAAAAAAGTGTGTAGATAGAAGGATGCATTTGACTGGGAGATTTCACAAAAAAATTACCTTTTCTTCTTCCTTGTCATCTTCCTGTTAGCGGGAAATAGCAACTGAAGAGGATTGTCCCCAAGTTTTTATGTCTTTGCCAGCAACTAGATGATGTCTTGAGTCTGAAACCCAAAACCCACATCAAACAGTATCTGAAAGTCCTTTTTCCCCATTATATGGATCAGTCTCTTTACTTTGAAAAAGATACGCAACCAAAAAGGCAATGGTCAGTAGACATCAGGTCAGGTGCTGAATTAGGGTCAGCAGCCTATGTTCTTGCAGATACTTGCCCTTCCTGCTGATGAAGGAGACCAGCAGGATATGACCTTGGCACCCTGCCAGAGCCCGGAGGCAGGGTCTTGCATGAGTCTTTAGAGAGTGAATTGCCCAGTTTATGTGTGCAAGACTTGAAACAAGAGGAATTTCCTGATCAGGGAAAGAATAATGTGATATTAAAAGCAAGGTGAGGATCATTCCAGCTAGGTATTTTAGAAACTCCCTCATTTAGAGCCAGTAGGAATTGCTACTTGGGGCTGTACATGCCGCCTCTGCTTCCCTCCTGACTTTGAGGTGGTTTTCCCTGTCTGCTTGGACTGTAAATGCTCTGAGACAGGCTAATATCTTCTTTTTCCAGAGATGGTGGTAGAGGACCATTACCTTAATGCAAGCAGCACCCAGGCCCTTCTTTGCAGGAAGCAGAAAACACCACACTTCAATAAAGTAAAATAAAATAATACTCCCAGATTGTTATTATTTTTTGTGCAGACTGGCCATCAAAACCTATTAGTGTAAAGTGTGTTAGCCTCTAAAGTCATAGCAGACCAGACTAAGCAGATGGCCAATAGCCTCACTGCACTAATTCAGCCTTGTCTAGTATCTGCCGAAGAATTGTCAAATCCTCTTTCCCTTAATGCTTTAAAAAAAAAAAAAAGATAAATTCAAAACCATAGCAAAATAACAAGTACAAAGGTGCATTCATCCTCTTCTTAAACACAAGGACCACCCTTTTCTCTCTCCTTTTAATCTCTTAAATTCACCTGACCGCAAAACTGAAAAGGCCACAGTAGCCTCAATCACATAACTTTTCCTACAGTTTCTCCTCTTCTCAAGCAGCAGATGTAGCTTTCCTGTGGAACAACAAAGCTTCACGAGCTTTTGAAAAACAACTATTAATAAGGACAAATGAATATTTTCCCGTTTTTCTTTTTTTTTTTCTTTAAGTAGTTCCCAGCGTGTCTCCAGACAAGCTATTGTAGGCCTGAAATCAAGACAACACTGTGACCTCTGCAATGACTCCTCTCAGGACCCTGCCACAGACCAAGTGTGATCAGAAAGTACATGATATCCTTTAGGCCCAGTTTTCATCCATAGCCCATAAGTACTCATCTAAAATCATCAGGACCCATAAACTTTGCCTAAGTTCCTCTCTTACGAAGGAAACTGTTCAAAGCATGATGCAGATATCCAGTTTCATGTACCCTTCCTGCTCTCTCAGTGACCATCACAGTTTGTCTGAGAAGATGGGTAACAAACTCTAAGTCACCAGCATTCAAGGTGAGTGTCATGGAAAAACACACCTCAACATGCTTGGAACTGAAAGCTGACAGCCTTAAGAACTGATTTAATTATTTAATCAAGCTGAAAGAAGTTCACAGGTTTTTTTTCCCACTGAATTATACATGCAAGCTTATATTTTAAGAATATATTTGTTACTTATGGATTTTCATTTTTTTTTAATTCACATCTACCTGTTATCATAGTATACCATTGCAGAGATCATGTCTGTAGAGTCAATTGGTATCTGAAGTTTAACTAACAAAATCCCACTTAGTCATTTTCATTGAGCACTAAATTGATTGATAAATTGTTCATTGCACATACAGGCATATCTACCTTTCAGAAAACAGAAGCAAGTGTAAGATGGTCTCTGTAGACTGTTATGCCCAGATCATTTTCCTCCCCAAAAGTGTATTGAATTCAAAGAATCCCACACAAAGAAAAGTAATAAAATGCTACTTCTGCTGACTTGTATAAAAAGCCTTTTAAAAGGTTCAAATTGTCATTATAGAGCTGAACTATTGCTAGCCCACAAGTAGTTGGGAAAAATATATATAAATTGCAGTTCAGTGCTTTACAACAATCATATTTTAGCTCTTGAACTCACTTACAATACTGACAGATTTATTGCAGATTCAAATTAATATACTATAGCTGAATCTTACTGTTGCCATAACTTTTATTCAAAAGTCATATTTCCAATGGAGGCAACTATACTTTCACTGTTGGATAATTTTCACTAAGTAAAATAAATACCCTGTTAGATTCAAGGTTTTTCCTATAATTCAGCTAAAACCACTACTATTCAGCACTGAAAGTTATATTGATTTTACAAAGAAATCATACTACCATATATTTTACCCTTTGGTGGCTGGAGGTAGTAGTAACTTCAGAATGGAAAGAGGGCTGGAAGGCAAAGCCAATACGCTTTGCTGGGCTGAAGGATGTTGCCTGTTAATATGAAATCAAATCCTGGTTTTGCGTCACCTCTGTAGGACCCCACAGGTTTTGGAGCAACTCAGCATAGGCTGTGCCACTTACTAGCTTCCTGGTGCTGCTGGGTGTCCTTCGGTCAAGTTTTGGGTGTAAGCACACTGTTGAATGTAACTTCAATACAAGAAGTTGTTATCAGCCAGTTTAACCTCTATAACCAACCATGCACATGCTTGCACTTGATCCCAATGTCAAAGGTAAAATTCAGGGTATTGTACTTGGGTGGGGGTAAGAGCACAAGCATGAAGAGCTATTACTGTTATATACCATGCACTGACATGAGTTTATTGCACTTAAAAGTGTGACTATTTAATTTTCCTCTGAACACCTTAGGGTCTTACGTAGCTGAAATAAGCTCTGCTTCTTATTTTCTTTTTACCCTCTGTTCCTGACAAGCAACTTTGACTTGAGGATTTGGATGCTTTCAGTCTGCAAACTAATACTTGGAGTTTGAGATAATTCCCATGATAAAGACTCACTTTATTGAGTCTTTATCATGAAGTGTATTGAGGTGTGACAATGCCTATTTACTTCTAAAAGGAAACAAAACTTAAACTTTGAAAGGTACATCATACTCATGACAAGCTAAAGCCTTCTAAGGACCCAAGCACAGGGTTAAAAACTAATGTTACAGTTCACCAAGCCACAGCTGTAACGTAGTGATATGCATCACACAAAGGTTAGCAATTTGACAGAAGACACACTGAAGTCATAGCTTACAAGGCAAAGTCCACTCTCAATAAGCAAGCTCATCCACACCTTGCACCACTTACACTCTGGCAAAGCAAGTATTTGGAAAAATATCTAAAGATCTCATTTTTCTCTACATAACACACACATTCCAGATGAAGGTCAAGCCTGTTTAGGCATTCAGAAGCTAAAATACTCAAAATCATCAGTTGCTCAATAAGATTGATTTGTTCTGAATGAAGAGAGATGGTTTTGGGTCAGGTTCAAATACATCCAGCTTCTCCATAAACATAAAATAATTCTACCAGCATTTGACAGTATTTCCAAGCCTGCAATTAAAATAGGTGCTTCATCAGGCATGAGGTTTTCCTTTGTCTTCACTGCTAATATCATTACCTTGGACCAATGTTGACAAAGGGAAATTTATTATTAAATTTGGAAGATGACTTCATTATAACCTTGTTGGTCTGTAGATAGTTTATACACAAGTTGCCTTACACATATATCAGCCATTCTTTACAATTTGTCAACTTCTATGTGCCATGTATCAGCACAGATGTGAGAAAAATGTTATTATGTCAAATGTCCTTTGCTTACACAAAAAGTTCATACTGAATTTGATGCTTCAAATCACATACTTGACAATTTTATTGTTGTCAGTGATAAGGGAAAAAGCTCAAATGAAACCAGTGTCCTTTTCTGTCAAAGACAAGGGTATCTTGTGTCTTAAATGCCATCACAGGCAGGAAATTGCCTTCCTTGGTTTCAAAGGGAGATTTCTGGAAGAAGAAGGGAATGACTTCTTGACAAACTGCACTCTTTTTGAAAATTGTCTGTCAATCAAAGAAACTAAATCTATGATTAGATTTTAACTCTTTCAAGTTGACCTACTGTTGTCCACACAGCATATTTTGGCACTTTCTTTGGGACAAACAATATGATTTATCAGAGAGTAGCTTAGGCTGGTTACCAAAGGTTTTTGACCAATGCTACTGACTTGCCAAAAAACTTCTTGGATTGTTTTAGTCACCACTTTGTTATCTCTCACTCCAAAAGTGTTCATTCCTCTCAAAGCTCAAATAAACCTTTGAATTGATTCAGAAGCTTGGAAAGAGAAAACAACAGTGTTCACAGCTCTTAGTAGAGATATGGATTTACAGGGTGCAGTGCCAGCTGGTGAAGGCAAAACTCAATATCACAAGCCTAGACAACAGGAATGTTCAGCAGGGAGGCTGTGCACTAGTATCTTCTATTATAAAAACAAAAAGGAAGGATCCCAGTACAGGGGAATCAGACGATGTGTGTTTGCTTTCTTATTTGCAAGAGTATATGTCTCCCACTGACACCTGCAGGAGCAGCTTTAGTGCAACCCTTCTCTGAACATTTACTCCTTCTATTTAGGAGTTTGTTTTGTTCCCACAGACATGAGTTTCCATATTTGTGTTTGTACAGTACCTAACACTTTTGCAAGGGTCATCCATGGGCATGACTGCAAAATAAGTTTAAACACGGAAGGTGGAAGCTGTGAAGGTGCAGAAAAGAGAACAGGGAAGTCCACATCAGCCCTTCCCACTGCAGACTGACACAATTACATACCAGGGAAGCTAGCAAGGATATTTATTTCAATAATGACACAAAATAAGATTAGGAAATTCCAAAATCAAAGGCAGCCCAAGAAAGTGGCATGTCATACTGTGCAGAGTAAGATCCTAACAAAGCAAAACCAAAATCACTGAAGCTTGGGATAAGACACTTGTGCAACCCTCCAGAGTTTCAACAGTAAATGCATTATATAATCTCCTGCTTTAGGATTTAAAGTAATCACTGTGATAAAATTAGTATAAAGATTAGGCTATCCAGTCTCAGCCCACTTCTCTTTCTCCCAAGGCAGCTGCATAAACCATTCAGAAGACTTTCAAACTGCTGTGAGGTAGGTAACTTAAAACTTTCCACAGCCCATTCTGGGCCTGATGGGAAGTAGAATTCCAGCCCATGCATCATTTAGCTGCTTTTGAAATTTTTATCTCAGTTGCCCTCCACTCTGAGACCAAATCTGGCAATATCTACAAATGTTTGCCAATCATGAAACTGTGATGAATAGCTGGTATTGCCAAGATGATTCATATTAAATCTAACAGCATTATAATAATCAATAACCTACCTGTCAGGTCAGGGTATTTTAGTAAAGACCATACTAAAAGCTTCTGCCTAATATTACATTATCAAATATTGTAGATGGGCTACACTATGGGAAAAAAAGAATGTCACATCTTCTGTCTTTGTACTTAAGTAAATAAATATATATGTAGGGGAAATCTGCACTAGTTAGAAGCTGCATACTTTTGGAACCACAGCACTCTCCTGGCACACACATTTGCATTTCCCCTGCTTCACACACTTTGTTTTCTGGGCTGTATTGCTACTTACACCTCTGTGCTAGACGTTGTCTGGGATTATCTGCTGCAGAAGTTACTCTATTTTACCCTCTGCCAAGTAGATTTCACCACCACCACCACCTCCCTATAGGGTAGAATTACTCTCGACTAACACCAGCTGCTGACTACATGCTACCCTGAAGCATCTTAAGCTGGTGGTAGTCAGAGAGACAAGCATGGAAGGATAGTTAACTGCTTCCGCCTCAGAACCTGCATGGTAAAACCCATCTTGTCCTCCCTTGAGATTGCATCTCAGACTTGAACAATGTAAGGAACAATTATCCCAAGGGAGCCTGGCAGCCAGTCAACTTAGGTGGAAGAACTGAGCATTATTTCAGGAGAATGGAAATCACATACAGTGACATTAAGAGTAATAAATACAAGGCAGAGACTAGGCTTGGGAGAGGAGGGTGCACATTTTCAGCTTTGTAGATGAATGCAATGCAGATGCAAGCAAGGCAATGAGCCACCCCAGCTCCTTTCTTTCAGGAACTGCCTGAGATATCTCCCTCCAAAGTGTTTTAAGGAACAGAGACAAACTAAGGGGCCAGGAGGCACCTGAGAGAAGAAAAAGCAACTCCCCCAAAGGGCTCATATTCCCCTCCCCCCCCCCAAGAAGCCTACTGGAGCAATGAGCAAACACCTGAAAATGATTCATGGGTCACACAAACACCACAACGTATTGTATTATGCTCACAACAAAGCAACTGCATGCTACAAACCCAGGACAAAGAAGCTACTACTTAAATCTCTTACTTTGCAAGCAGCATACCATAGGCTTAGGCAGTAGGCTATCAATCAGTTTTGACTTGCAGGTTTTGACACCAGTACAAGCAGGTGCAAAGGCAGATGCTGTTTAGCTCCACTCACTGACATGAAGGCTCGTTCAACCTGAATAATACCTGGGGGAAAATAAGTACAGGTTAAGTTATTTTCCTGGGGAAAAATAAGTGCAGGTGAGAACATAGGTGAAGCTAGAATGGGCAGTTAGAAGTTATTGATGCCATAGGACCTTAATTGTTTTCTGTATATGGTGTAGGGGCTTGGTACAGCTTGGCTATTTTATTTTGAGGCCAAAATATGGCACAAGAAGCTTCTGAAGCCAACATTTCAAGAGGGAGAAGCAAAGGTGTTGCTGAAGTTTAGCTATCAGGGTGAGTGAGCTCTGTCAGTATCCCAAAACACATTACTTGCTGCAGATTGGCACCTAGAGCAATGTGTGGGGCTCTTCCCTTCAACAACTCTATTATTTCCGTTTCATAAAAACATTGTTTCTGATTTTTCCTGATGGCCAGAGAGGGATAGCCTATTTCCCTCCACCATACACAGACAGAATGTAAGGATAGGCAACAGCAAATGCACCTGCAGAAATTAGAGTTAGACATAGGATACGAATAGTAAACAGACAAAAAGAATATCCCAAAGCTGTTTTCAGTAGCACAAAGCTGTGGCTCCTACCCCTCCCTTCTTGTTTGGTCCCTGCAGATCTCTTTCAAATGCTTTGCAGAAATACGGTGTTTTGAGGGCTGGGACTGCAAGGAAGACAGGAGAAAGGAATGTTTTTTTTTACTACAAACTGCAGCTGGGTTCTGTTGCATATTGCAGGCTATGGCACCAAATAGTCTTCTTGACTGTGACCCCAATGTGAGTGCTTGCTTGGCCAAAATAACACTGGGCATGAAACAGCATGACGCTCATTTGGAAATGTAGGTGTTGAAACCAGGCAGGAATTGAAAAGGTTATGGCTCCCAAGCCAACAAGTAAAAGAGAAAGTGCCACCTGCCGCAGCTCCTCAGGATGCTACCTGAAAGCTGGCAGAAGGAAGCCTGCAACTCTTCCTGTAGATGCATGAGCTTTCTGTACATACATGAGCATACACACAAACAATCCCCCTCATGTCACCGTGAGCAGGATGGGAAACACTAAGCTGGAACACTAAGCATTCATCTGAAAGGACAGAGCTGTTAGCTCTGCAAGTGCTGAGGGTGGGATATAGGGGACAGAGCAGCTCTTTCACAGCAGCATTAAGCGGTCTTGCTTCGTTGCAGACCCATCACACATTGTGTTGGGATCATGAGTATCCAGGCTTTTTGTAGAGAACTGATGTTCTGCCAATGTGCTGCCACTGCCCCAGTGCCAAGGGACACCTACATCTGGGGAGAGAGCAGTATGTATGGTCTATATGTACTTGCTGATGTCACCCAAAGATTTCAAAGGACAGATATCACTGCAGATAACTGCAGAGGATCCTCACAACAGAGGGTAGGACATGAATTCATGGCTATCACAGTTGTCTATTGGGGTGTGGTGTAAGGTGTTTCTTTTGTTGACACAAAGCTGAGATATTTGTGCTTCCAACTCTACATGCGTAACTCAATCTCTGTAAAAGTCCATCTTCCAAGGTGCCCTTTCCAGTGAGCAGTGAAAGAGACATCCTTTTACGGGGAGGCTTCAAGCAGAAGCTGGGAATACATGAACTAAATACAGTCTAAAGCTCATTTTCCACTCCATCCCCCAAATGTAACAGCGCAAGGCTTGGCTGAGGGCAAGACACTTCTTTATTGAGCAAACTGGACCCCAAAAGAAGCTGTGTCTGGATGAAAGGCAGATATTTGCCCCAGACAGCTGGGGCCACGGATTCAAAATGGCTGTCCACTGCTAGCAGAGCAAATCTCCACAACAAGAAACCTGCAAATGATTCTAATGAGTAGATTTTCTGAAGCATCCAGTGAGTCTGGATGCCATGCTGGATCTGCCCTGCTCCTGGTGGAGCAGAGCACTCGAGTGCACTTCTGTCTTTAACGCAGGGATGTGGTAAGAGTTGATTTTCTCTTTTGAACTCCTGCTCAAAAGGAAGAAGCAAATATATTCTTCTGAATTTATACTTTGTATGCAGCTGAGCTACTGTATGCTCTCTGTCTGGATTGATCTACCTGTCCCTACCTTCAATTTCCAATTCCTTCTCTGCCTGAGCTGCTATGTCGTGTTCCTCACCATGCTGCAGAAGCTATTTTCCCATCTCCTCTCTTGTCCAAACTCTTTTGTAGCATTGCTGGACGCATGGCCACAAATACAAGAAGCTGTGCTGGTGCTGGAGGCCTCATCCTTCATTTAGCCAGCAAGATTTATTTGCAGCATGTTCACAGACCACCCACCTCTATGCAAAACAGCATGGCATGCTCCTTCCAAACGAGCCATCAGGACTCACAGGAAAACAGAGATTTCAGTTTGCCAGAAACTTAATTTTCCCTTGTTTCCACAGTATATATGGAGAGTAATTATTTCTGGAAAGCTTTTTCATACTCCATGGAGTATTAAATAGGCAACACTGGATTCTCTTAGTTTAAATTGCTTTCTCTGTCAAGGTAAATCCTGTGCTCAGCTTCCCTCTACCTCTTATTCATTTTGCTGGCTTTAGCAAACTGTTTCTCCCTAATTGACCAATTACAACTACTGTAAGTAAATCAATCATCCATCTAGAGGTGGATGCCTGCATTTATTTATCTGGATCAGGAATGCTGCAGATAATGGGTCATTAAAAATTACACTTTCCAAGCCACAGATATCTTGCTCCTGACTGGCAAAGAATGAGCTTTTAGATAAGAAAGAAGGTTTAGGAGGGTCAACTAGATTATAATTGGCTTGGATCCTAACCCTATCATACACTAGCTTTATTAAAATCCTATAGCTGGAGACAACATCTTATCTTTGTTTCAGCACAATTATTTTTAAAATGGGGCTGCACAATTTGGGGATTGCTGACACATGATATCCACTACTAAGAAATCTGAGATAGTCAAACCCTTAAACCCATCAGATTATAAAGCTAAAGGTCATCGTGGAGAGAGGATAGAGAAGACAAAACCATTCTTCTTCTGCCAAACTAAGCTCAAGCCTCTGCATAGCATGATTGACTTCTGAAATAAAACACCACAGGTCTGAAAGGAGCCAGCTAGCCCCAAGTTACTTGAGCCCTGAAGCTGAGCCATTCCTCTTGGTACTCAGATGGGGTTTCTCTAGCCTGGAGATGTCCTGGCAACTCCAGCAGTTTCCCAAAGCAATCTCCTATTATGAGAGTTTGTTCTGGTGAAGGACAGAGAAACCCTTCTTAAGTCTTTCTCAGGCTGATTTTATCAGCTCTCTCTCTAGACATCTGTTTTCAAGCTAGTGAAAGTGAAAAATGTGGCTGTAATGAAATTTGCCAGCAAGCCCAAAGCCAAAGAGCTGCTCATATAGTTCTGTGGTCCCCAGTGTAGATCTACAGCACTTTCTTTGACAAGACCTCCAGGAGCAAGGTTCCTATTTGTTTCCTTACTGCCCATCATCTGGTTTTGCTGAAGGGTAACTTTACTAACCCCCCCCCCCCTCCACCCCCACTGAATCAAACACCCTTGCTCTGTGGGATCTGGCAAGAACATTGCTCTTGACTTCTTCTGCAAATTGCTTTGCAGATGTCAAGGTCAACCATTAGGTACTTCACGTAACAGGGAAGCCAGATTGCTTGAAGGGAGGCATCCAGAATAACATCAGAATGAGTGCACAGCACCTGGTGATCAGCAGCAGCACCTTTTTTATTGCGCTGTTGCTCTCACACCTAATCTTTGTATGACAGGATTTGTATAAAAGGCATGGAAACTGGGAGTTCTTGAATCCCAGCCTCGTTTCTGCTCCTCACTTGCCATTTGGCTTGGAGCAAGACATTCATAGCTTTATATATCAACTTTTGAAGGTATCATGAGGACTCATCAGACACATGTTCATAAACAATGGCTTCTACACACAGTGTTATGTGGTTTACAGGAAGCATAATGCTAAGCTTTGAAGGCAACAGCAACACAGCTCTTTTGATGCATCCAAAAAGTCCTGAGGGCCAGTGCAGTGATGGCTTTTGAGAAGGCTGATGATCAAGATGCCTTCAAAATAAATCCTCCCTTTGGAAATTAGCTCTAGGATGGATTTGGAGGGTTGCCTATGTTGCTTTTACTCATAAGGTTCCCTCATCTACCCCATTTCTTACAGGCTCTTTTCATATTGGGGAAAGGAAGGGAAAAATATTGAAAAAAGTTATCAGCTTTTTGTCCCTATAAAGTGCAAATATTTGCTGAAATCTTGTCCCCATTTAATTCACCCTGAATACAAATGTATGGCTTAGAAATCAGAGCAATGAGGAAAAAAATCCCTCCTTTATAGGGCAAGCAGCACATTTTGGTAAAGCACACATTCATTGAATAAATTTTCTGTAATAAATGTCTACCTTTTACCATATATTTTATAATCTGCCAGCTACATCTTACATGCATGTGCAATAGCCACATAGTTAAAAAGAGAGAAAATGCATACATTTTTTACCCACATTTAGCCTGAAGTGGTTTGATAATTTATTACTTCAGTTCACTGCTGCTGTGATTGAGAGCTGGAGAAAGGGAAGCCTCCAAGCAGGGATCATGGGAATATAAAGGGAATTGGCACTCAGAAGGAGCTGAGAAAGTCTTGAGCTTGTGGCCTCATTTTGACTCCTATCAATGCCAAGTGCAAAATAATAGTCTGATTCAGAGCTAAATGCCATCTAGATTTCCCACTGAGTCCATTAATTCTCTTCTTTTATTGTGGCAGAAAGTATTAAATACCTCATGCTAGAATCAGGGTTTCATGCAGGATCTGTATTCCAATTACACAGTATCCCTTCCTGATTCAAGACACTGTTGATTTGTTTGGGGGTGGGGGAGATTCTTTTCTTTTTTCTTTTTTAAGTTAAAAGAGCAATTTATTGCTTGCTTTACCCTATAGTTCAAATTGCAGATGTTTTTCTCAAGCCATTTCCTATCAGAGCTAGTGCATTAGCAAGGAGAGAGGCTGCTTGCAAAGGAAATATATAAGCAGTGGACTTGTTTTGTCCAGTCAGATCACCTCTCTGCAATCTTTGAGAATTATCATCAATGATGGATTCTGAAGTGACACCTGCTAGAGGTAGTCTAGCTAATTATTTGCAAGCTTTCCTGTTTCTGCTGAAGTTCTGGCAACCAGCCTGCCTGTAAAGAATGACTCCGAGCTGTGTTTCTGCAATAAAATGCTTCTAGGAATGACACAAACTGCTTTTTCTAGCCAATGCAAAAGACATTTGCAGGCTTATCACCACAAAAACAATATTAAGCAGCTGACCAGCACTGCTTTCTCAAGGCACTTCTGTCACTGATCAGCAGAATTTAATAATGTCCAGATTTAATCCCATGGACTGGAGCTGAGCTCATAGCAGAGACACAGGGTGTACGGAGAGGGTGTTTTGAAATTCAAGTTCTCTCACAGGCAACGGAGCAGCTGCAGATATTTTGGGTTGAAACATTTATCCAGGACCAAATAAGCAAATTTGAAAGATAGTGGCAAATTATGCTTTAAAGTTTATTTTTCACTCAGTGCTGGAATCACTCTTGTAAGCAGCCCAGGTAAGAGTTCCCCCACCAATACTTATTTTTTCATTTGGCAAATACAGGGTCTTGGAAGCGCATTTGAGAAATGCAATGAGAAGGACTAATCTGGCTGGAAGGATAAGCAGTCTCTCTGATATCCAAAAAGTCAAACAAAAGCATCTTTGGGCTGCACATCACCAGCTCCTGTCAGAGTGGGGCAGGGTCCATTGGTCTGAAGCATCAACGAATTTCCCAGCAAATGAACTCTTCCCACTACATTGGGTTGTATGAAACAGCAGCTTTACCGTCCCAAGGCTTCATGTTCCCTATTGGGAAAGGAGGATTCCCTTTAGGTGGTCCCACTGTCCAAGGCTCCTAAACTGTATACTTCCAGTGATGATGGGAATCCTCAACGTCTCTTGTGTTCCGCAGTTTTTTTCTGCACACCATAAAAAAAGGGCATACTGACACTACAGTAATTCAAGACAACAACCAACCCCTAACCATTCTCCATAAATTTGTTTTTTTGGCTTGTCATGGAGGGTGCTTGCTAAGTTGGAAAGAAGTAGGTATTTATTCTGCAGTATTAAAATATATATTTATATTAAAAAAAACAAAACAAAACAAAAGAAAAGTTGATGCTATAGGACACATCTTCTCAGTTACTATTTTATTGTTTTTCCCTGTCACTTTGGGAGAAAGATTAAGTTAAATTTATAAAATCTGCATAGAAAAGGAGTAGTAAACAAGTCCCAGATGTTAAATTGAACAGCTGGGTAAAGGAAAACATTGAATGCTTAGAGTCAAGGACAGGCAAACAAAAACCACAAGCAAGAAAACCCTATTGTGACTATGCTTCTGGGTCTTGGGAAATTCAGGTGCTGAATAAAAGTAGAAGAGAGGACTAAAAAAATTTACTCCCAGTAGAAATCAAATATATTCTATCGGGTGAGAATACAGCCAGGTTCACGCATGTTTCCAGGAAACAATACATAGTTTTAGGGCACTTCATAGCAGCCTGAAAATAGTGCAGCCCCTCTCATGAAACAAAGTGATCTACTCTAAATGGCACCGTCATGACTCATTAAATAAAAAAAAATAAACAAAACAAACAAATGACAAAACCAACCAGAGATAGTAGCAATGACCATGGTGAGCTGCAGTAATGTGCTATCCTTCTGGGACATACATCTTTCACAAGAAAATGCCTCACTGAAAAAGTCACCAGGTGATAGGCCAGTCCAGGGAGATTCCACAGTGGTGATCCACAGGATTATGCTAGGAACACCAATCAACAGGCCAACTGAAAGCAGAAACGAGGAAGCAACTAGTTCTATTCTGGACCTTTTCAGGCCCACCTGTATGAGCAAGGCAGGGCTCAGCCCTCAGGATCATGGTTTGGCTGGATTAATACAGTCAGCATGTTTTAGCAGCATTTAGCTGTATCTAATGACAGTAACTGCTGTCTCCACTGCAAAGTTTCCACTACTTATCTTAGAGAAAAAGCAACACTTCACAACCCTTAGCTAAAAGTGGATGCCTCCTTCTTCTGCATGCACACCTGCTGTGCAGTCATCTCATCCACCTTGCTTGTACCTCCTGTCTGACTTCTAAAAAGGGCAAGGGCTTCACTGAAGGTGCTTGGCCATCTCCATTCCTTCTTGTGTTTTTCTTTCTGCAACAGGCAATAAGGATACTTCAGGGAGGAAAAACATGGGTTTCTGAAAGCTTTCAAGATTTTCTTCACTGAATTCTTCACCCCACAGGATCCTCTCTCTGAACTTCATCTTGTAATCAGGCTATCTGTTCTTCCAAAGTTTTGTTGTTCTCTTCTTAGTCTCCATCTGCTTGCAAATAATGCAGCTCTGCTGAATACTAGCCGCTCCCCAGCATTTGCTGTCAGAATCCAGCTATCCCTCTTTACCCAAATAACTTACTATCTCTCCAGCCTTTCAGGTGACCTTGTTCGAGGTCACAGTCTTGTTCTTACAAGCATCTTATTGCAAAATACAGCTGACCTCCTCCTACCTAAATAAGGGTTCAGTGGGACTTCACCTCACCTGTAGCACACTGGAGAAACATCTCTTTTCACTTAGATGAATATGTAAATAAAATTCAGAGTGATGTTATTTTAAAGTTTATTTTAATAGCAAAACAGTTTACAAAACTGATATCCTCAACCAAGAAATGCTTGTTCCCTTCTACTCCTTACCCTGTAACAAATGCTTTGTCAGAAGCACCCTAAGCCTCCACCCTTAGGTCCAGCACAGTGTTTTGTAACCCATCTTTCCCACAGCTGAAGCTCCTTGGCAAGACCAAACTTCCCTGAGCAGAACCAAATGTCCTTTTTGGTTTGGAAACAGGCATCCTGGAGGAAGTACACCAGCCCACAGGCTATATTTGTAGGAAGGAGAGGTGCACTGGAGAAGAGTGAGACAAAAACTTTCCAAGGTACCACCAAGGATGTATTTTAACCTCAAAAAAAAAAAAAAAACCCACAAAAAAAAAAACAAAAACAAAACAAAAACCCTCGGCTTGTTTCCAAACCAATGTAATTTTGGTATTTTTTGCTTGTTTTCAGGATCTTAAAGACTATCCTTATTACATCTTCCCTTCCTGGCAGCAGTTTGGTAAAGCTATACCAGAACTTCCACATCCCTTGCAGTTACACCAGAGATATTGAGAGATTGCTGATCTTTTGCAATCTTATTTGGTTTTCATATGAGCTAGTGTTCTAACAGCATATAATGGTCCCTGAAAACTTCTCCCGAAAGAAATAACATGCTTAGCTTTCTTAGTTATTTCAGCAGTAGGTGGCACTGCTGGGACTGAAACCTGAAAGGGAAAAACCAGGATGCAAATTTTGACCTCAGAAAGGACTGTTGGGATTATAATTGTTATAAAATATAGCATACAAGCAGGTTACCCTAATAACCATGCATTGATTAAAAATTGTTTCCATAATTGCACTTTTCATGCGTGGAGTTTCCAAAAGCTTTGCACATGCTCTGTCCTGGGAGAAAGGGGAGGTTGCATGACTGAAAGCAAAAGGGAGAGGTACTAGCAATTAAATTTTGATTTGTTTATTATTTATGACAACATATACCTTATAATTAAGCTTTTCTGGAGTTTTTATCTGTATTACAAGGTAATAAAGCAGCTTTCCATTGTGGGAAGCATTTGATTTATGGCCTGAAAAATATCCTTGCTCTTATATAACAGGATTGCACTAAATTCTTTTCTAGGCCTAGTCTCTATTAGATATTGTTATAAAATGCTGTTACACATTCTTTAAGACATGAACATATCTAAAGCTCAGATGGATTGAAGCTGTTAATTGAATGTGCTGTATTTTTTTGAGGAAAGCTGTGGGAAAGCAGGATTCCTATGATCAACACCAGCAGAAAGTGAGGTGGCTTCTCATTATGAAGGTAGGCTCATCCCTAACATCACAGGAGCCCTGCATTTAATTTCATATTCAAGTGATTCATCATTGCCTGGTCTTTAAAGCAAGCCTTTCCAGCAGCTTAGTTCCAAAGATGCAAGGTCCTTTTTCATCGCTGTTGGCAATTTTAGGGTGATCTCAGTATTACTGATGTGCTTGCTGGTGTGCTAACAAACCAGGCTCTACATCTTATAAGAGCATTTCCTGCTTTGGTACTTCAGCACTGCAACCTGTGCTTGAAATTAGAGAATGAAATGTATATCTGGGAGGGGGTGGGCTCTTGCTGGAAGGGCAAGAGCTAGATTTTGAGTTTAGTGGAAATGTGGAGACTTCCGTGGCCAAGGGAGGGTCCACGCAAGTGCAACTTCTCTGACAGAGGCAAACACTAATGGGTGTGTAATGGGTTCACAGCAAAAATCCAAAACAGTATCATTGCCTCCTGCACCTTCCATTTGCATGCACAAGACTGCAGCTTTTCAAGGTAATATTTCAAACCACAACAAGCCAAATATGTGAAGTCCCAGGGATGAACTCATACATACTTATAGATGAAGAAACTTGGAAACTGCAGCTGCCATTAAGAAAAATGCTCTAACATGTCTCACTTCAATGATGGTCTTCTGTTCTTTTGATTCCAGTGGATTTGGGCTTCGGGGGGGTCAACCAAGACCTTTGGTTGCACATAAGAACCTCAAGCTCTTGGAGATGCGTACACTAGCTTTGCAAAAGTATATACCAAAGCAGAAGAAAGTACAATTGTATTTATTGGGTGACATGGTCTTGTATGGGACATCCCTGCCCATGTTAGAGGGGTTGAAATTAGATGGTGTTAAGGTCCTTACCGACCCTAAATATTCTATGATTCTCTGTGGCACAGTTGTCTATAAGTATCTATGCTACTTCTTAGTAAGCAAGCATTTGCTTAGAAGAGATGGGAGAAAAGACTAAAAAGCTGGGAGAAAGAAAATTAAAAAATACTGCAGAACATTTTTTTCACAGCACAACCCTGCCTGCATTTGCAGCTGCAACATGTGTGAAAACAAGAAGCACCATGTTAAGGATATTAATCCTGCACTGATCAGGGTTTTAGCCGGATATACCATATGTACTCACAAGCATAAGGCTGAGCAGCTTGATCAATTTTGGGATTGCTCATTTCATGTCTGTACCAATATAATGCCACTGCTTCTGGTGCTTGTCCTATTTCTGAGGCATGCCAGGCTGCTCAAGAAGGCTTGACAGTTTGTATGAGATAGGACATCCAAGGTGTCATTCTTGTGTTATGAATATAACTCTTATTTGACTTAAAAATAAAAAAAAATTAAAAAAAAAAAAAACACTACCCAGAAAGAAAACCCACAAAAAAAAAAAAAAAAAAAAAGGGCAAAACCAACAAATAACCACTAAACCAAATACATCAAATGTAATTTTGGGCACACTCAGGTACCTTATGTCATCATGCCAGCATATGAGTAAAAAACAGCAACAAAAAAATCCTACAAAAGTTACATTTGAAAATAACTTACCATTCCTTCTTCAATCTTTTTGTCTCATTTTGTCTTGGTTGAAAAGCAACAATAGAAAGTCAGAGGTGGGAGGAAAGATATTATTGTGTTGGGATTGTGAAATATGCAATGGCTTGGGAAAAAACACTTGTTGCCAGTCTCATTGGTATTCAATAACTCAGTGGGGTTTTCCTTTTTTATGTACACATATACAAGTATAAACAGGCAGGTAGTGCCAGGACAATGGGGATTTTTTTCTGCATTTACAGCACATTTCTTACTTTGCCTTTGCTGTTCTTGTTGTTTTTAAATAAAAAGCATTATCCTGGCTTTTCAGTTGAGAGGCAAATCATGCCAGGAATGTAAAGATGATGGCACCTCTTTTCCTATGATCTTAAAATCAAAAGTTAAGTGTTATGTCGTTGAATCTTGTTGTGTTGTAAGAAAATAAAGAGTGTAATGTTGTTGCTTTGTTCAGGTTTTGTATTTCCCCTGCTTCCAAAGAAATAAAGGAACTGAAGCATTAAAGGCAGTTGAGTATTGAAGAATGTTATTATTGTTGTTCTTAAAGAAATTTTAAAGTCTTTAAAGATTTGAATATGGTTTACTTGGTCCATCCATTCCCCACTCTCCTGCTCCTCTGGCTACTCTAGAATTTCAGGGCATTACCTTAGGCAAGGCAGAGACAGCTTCACTAAATGTTGTTCATTTTGTTCAGAGGGGATAAACTAAATGGAGACCTGAAGTAGCATACAGGGTTTCTGGGTATGGAGATTCAATTGCTTATTTTGCCCCCATTTATCAGACTGGATCCAAATCAGGCCACTTTACTGGCTGCCAAAACATGAACTTGTGAGTCTCTATATATATGTATATGTATTTTTAATACTGGGACACAATTTAAAGGTTAGCAGCATTTTAAATTTAAAAAAATTTTCATTTCATGGTACCCTGGAGAGGAGAAAATGAGAGAAAAACCTTTCCACTTTAAATTTACTAAATTATATCCTAGAGAATTCTGATTTTAGTGGGGTTATTCCTGTTTTCAGGAGGAGATGGAAGTGGTAAGATGCCTAGAGTAGGTATCCCTAATGAGATTTTTCTTACTGTCCACAGCATGTGCTTTCTATGGAGCAATGGGGAGGTGGAAGGGAACTATTGACTATATGGGAAATAAATGCAGCTATTGACTTTGAATTCGATGACAGATATCACGGTGATCTTCACTTCTACATGATCTTCTTTATGCTACTTTTTTCACAACTGTTTTTATGCACCTGCTCTTTCCCACCAGTAAGTGATTCAGGGTGACATTAACACAAATCAAACCCACTTCTGCAGTATGGTTCAGGAGTCTAGCAATGATGAGCCAGATATTGCTGTAGGTATGAGACTAATAGTTGTGAAATCTCTTAATCTACCAGTGGATTTGCACAGGAACACTGGGAAAAGTACTGCAATCTTGGCATGAATGCTGGGGCACAGGCCAAGAGATATTCATATTACTCAGCTACTCTATTCTCAGGACTCATCTTTTTACCCCCTCTACATTAACTGTTCAAGAAGAGCCAAGATAAATGAAGATCTAATTCCTTGAAACAATTCTACAGTGATGTAATCTGCAGTGCTACAATGCTTCTTAATGTTGTGGGTTTTTTTTTTCAAATCTATACATGAACACTACCTAGGTCCAGTATTATAATTAAGCTAATGGCCAAGCAGAGCTTGGCCAGGCCATGGATTCATTACTGAAAAATGAAAACTGGGACTGGCACCCTCAAAAGTGATGGCATACGGCATCTGAACCCACAGCTTTGCATATGCCAGGCAGTAGATGGTCAGAGTGAAGTCATCACAATGGAGAGGTAGGTACCAGCTGAACTAGTCCATCCCAGATCCAGAAAGCTTTCTGAGATGTCCATATCTCCCCTTTGCCTCAAAGGATGTGACAACATCTTTAATATATCTACATAAATATATGGGTAATAAATTAATCTAAGAATGAGCAACAATTCAAGAATATCTAAGCAAAACAGTTACTTGGCTTTTGCTGTCCACAGCTAATAATCTTCTCCCACAGACACAGTTATAAAACCAGACAGACTCCCTACTGCCTTGACATGATTCAGCTTTTACTGGGGATTCTACCACTGATGGCAAACAAGAATACTGCTACATCAGTGCCATGAGTTTTTACAAATCTTAATCATGCTAAATTCAGGCACAATTCCTCTCCATCTTATTTTCACAGACACTGGGAGTTACTCAAGAGGCTGAAGGTCAGGTTGTTTGGTTTGGGGTTTTTTTGCACTGAACTGTTGTTAAAGAACCTAACCATTATAATCAAAGAAGACTGAAGGTCTGATTTTACTTAAGATGAATAGCAAAACTTTGAGTCTTTGGTCTATCTATTTGTCTCATTTCCACATGTCTCCACATCTGTAACAAAGCAGGGGATAATACACCATTCCTGCATCCATCACCTGCTGGCTGTCGTGGCTCTTGCCCAACCTATCTAATGATCCTGGCACCCAGCCTCCCCTTCACTACAGTAGGCTCTTTTGTCACTTGTCAGCTAATTAGAACTTGCAGGGACATTACCAGCATGGGCAAGACAACAGGGCCTAAAACAATTATAGTTTTTATTTTTTAAAAAAGGTACCAGATGTTGACTGTGTCATATCCAATGGGATTTTATGGCATCCTCAGCATGCTCCCAACAGAATGGCATCTGCTAGCCTCCAAGTGGTGAAATTTCATTAATTCCTCAATAGGCTCATGTTTCTAGCAGGGGCTTGTTTTTTTCTCGCTTTCCTTCACACAGTGCAACAGATATCAACAGAGGAGGATTGCCGTTCATGCCACATCACAGCATTTCTCAGTAATTAGGGCAAGGTTGAAGCAACATCAATCAACAGGTGATTCAAAAAAAGACGGATACCTGTCTGTAATGTGTTACCATTGAACACCAGCCATACACCAAGGCAGTGACCACAGGTCTCCTGACGTTTCCCATCCCCCTTGGAGCTCAGCAGCTTCCATGCTCTGCATGGAACAGTTGGTTCATCACAGCTCAGACCAAACAGTGTTGGCTACCACGTCCCAGCCCAAATTATTTATGAAGTTAAACACATTAGTCTGCAAGCAATATTCACACCTCTGTTTCAGACTAGGTGAGACTGAGACCAGACTCCTTCACACAATATCTGTTACAACAGGATCTGGAAAGCCAACATTGCTCATAAATCACTCCAGTAGCGGAGAGGCCTTTAGAAAGGCAGCCCTTTTATCTGTTCTGTATACAGTGGCCATGATTCTGCAATGAAGGCAGAAATATTGTTGACTTGCACAAAAAAAGCCACAACCAACCAACCAACCAACCAAAATAAAAAAAAAAAAACACAAAAAAACCCCACAATAAAACAACAACAACAAAAAAAAAACACCAAAAGCCAGAATGAAAACAAGAAGTAGGTTCAATACAAACTTGACAGTTATAACTAGCAGTGCTATACTAAATAACACTCAACTGTGCGCTGAGGAAGCTTAACTTTCTTACTCCACAGGAAAGGAAGATAGGATGGCTTATGATGCTTTCCTCCTATTTGCCTCACAATTTCTCTTTAATTTTACATATATGGGGTTTGATACTTCTGCCTAGACTTTTGTCCAAGAGAAGGACAGAAAAAAATGCAACCAGAGGATAAACACCTCCTGATGGAAGGATTGCCAGGCAACTCCCAGAGATAGAATCATAGAATCATAGAATAGTTAGGGTTGGAAAGGACCTTAAGATCATCTAGCTTATCCCCCTGCCATGGGCAGGGACATCTCCCGCTAAACCATGTCACCCAAGGCTATGTCCAACCTGGCCTTCAACACTGCCAGAGATGGAGCATTCACAACTTCCTTCAGCAACCCATTCCAGTGCCTCACCACCCTTACAGGAAAGAATTTTTTCCTCAGGTCCAATCTAAACTTCCCCTGTTTAAGTTTGAACCCGTTACCCCATGTACTATCACTACAGTCCCTCATGAAGAGACCCTCCCCAGCATCCCTATAGGCCCCCTGCAGATACTGGAAGGCTGCTATGAGGTCTCCACACAGCCTTCTCTTCTCCAGGCTGAGCAGCCCCAACTCTCCCATCCTATCTTCATAGGGGAGGTGCTCCAGTCCCCTGATCATCCTCGTGGCCCTCCTCTGGACTTGTTCCAACAGTTGCATGTCCTTTTTATGTTGAGGATCCCAGAACTGCACACAATACTCCAAGTGAGGTCTCACAAGAGCAGAGTAGAGGGGCAGAATCACAGCCTTCGACCTGCTGTTCATGGTCCTTTTGATGCAGCTCAGAATACAGTTGGCTTTCTGGGCTGCAAGAGCACACTGCCGTCTCATGTTCATTTTCTCATCAACCAACATCCCCAAGTCCTTCTCCTCAGGGCTGCTCTAAATCTCATCTCTGCCCAACCTGTAGCTGTGCCTGGGATTACTCCAACCGAGTTGTAGGACTTTGCACTTGTCATGGTTAAACTTCATGAGGTTGGCATTAGTCCACCTCACAAGCATGTCAAGATGGAGATCTGTGTTTTCTGGGAGTAAATGGAGACAGAAAAAAAGAGTGGTGGCATCCTTTATGTGAAACATACATGGAGAACGGGAATTGAGGGATCCAAGAGGATTCAGTTAGGTTCACACACACCTTCCCAGTGGAAAACAGCTGGCTAGTTAACTTAGATTTTTAATTAACACATTACAAGCTCATGGTGATTAAAAACAATATTCAGTGGCTGGAAGAATTAAAGCTTACCTGCCCACAATCCTTTTTTTGTGATACAGTCTGAGAAGTGGTGGGATTCTTACAGTAGAGGTAAATATTTTCCTCTCCCTCAATAGTTCCCCATAATCTCCATTTGAGCACTTTCCATCTGCCTCTGTCCTCCACCTAACCTATCTTCACGAGGATCCTGTAGCAGCGCATAAAGCCTAGAAATGTAATATCTATCTTTAGCCAGAATGCTACCGCAGGCTACCATAAAGAGTATTTCTTTTCCAACACATCTGTAGACACACTTTGTGGAGTTAAAGATTCAGAGGCTCTCCATAGACATACATGTCTCCTAGCAGACTTTCCTTGAACAAGACAGACAGGCAAAAGCTAACACATGGGCCATTTCCAGGCAGGCTGTGAGTAGTCTTGATGAATCACTGTTGTTTTAGAAGATGCTTCAGTGGTAAATGGATGTGCCTGAAGGAGGGGCAGCATAGCAGCTGGGACTTGGCATGGTACGTTTTATGCTTTGTACTTTGGACTAGAAAAGAGATGATCCTATGTAGGCAGGTTCCACGAGTGCAATGTAAAATAAGATCTATATTGTGAAATATCTAAAACTCTGCCCAACTCATGCCAGGGACCAAGCTCACATGGAGCTGCCTTGGCACATTAAGAGAGGCAATGAACCAGCTATGCTTGGCTTCCAGAACCAGGAACTATACAACCTTTGGCTCAGCAGATGGATATTTCAAAAGACTCAAGCACTACCAAGTTTTCTCCTGTAAATATTTAGTTGTTGCTCAGGGCTAACTCCCGGCACCCTATTTCATTTTGAAGTAAAAGACTACTGAAACACTGTAGGCTCATGTCCTTTCCTTCTGAAGAGGCTGTGATGGGAACAAGCCAGAAAGCATCTTTCCGGAGCTTGTATTTCATTTGTTTGACAGCTTGCAAGGAAAGCAGAGGCCAAGAGACCAGCAACTTATCACCAGCAGCTTGCATTCACCAGGCAAGCTTTACAATGAGAAATTAATAGTGGAGAAGCAGAACTAAAAATACTCTGAGAGGCAAATCCCTCTCAGCTCAATGCTTCAGATGTCAGTTCTGCTGCTTTTCCTCCTGCTTTTTTTAATCCGCATCGTTGATCTAATTGGGAAGTTACCTTATGTCCTCAGCTAATTCCAGGTCCCATTACATAGGCTTCAGTGTGCTGAGGAACACCTCAGTACAATCAAGTTCACACTGTTACATGCAAATATGTAACTGTGAAGTAAGCCTAAGGACCATCTATCCTCTTTCTCCTGCACACCACAATGCCAGAGAGGTGGAGGCATTTGAGACGATCTGGTTTCAGACACTTAAGAGCACAGGTGCCCAAGGATTTACAGTAAGTGGAAATAAAAGGCACTTTACAGGGCAGTTGAACCCAGCTGGTTTCAAACCCATCTCAAGACAGCATTGCTAACCTGTAGGAGGGGCATGTCTTACCAGTGAGTAGGGGCATGGTAGTCCTCATCCCCCACCTTACATGCTCCCACGTTCAGTAGGATCTGTGGGATGCTGTGACTCTTGCAAGGTCTTGCCACCTCATCCGCCTGCCAGAGCAAGCTACAAACATTCAAGTCAGGTGATTCAGAGCCTGACTTTTTACCCCTTAGCATAGATGCAGACAAATATTTCCAGCATCATGTCTCCTATTTCAACCTTTGAAGGCCTCAGCAAAACACACATGGCACACACTGAAAAAAGTCCACAACATCATCAGGCTCATAGGTCCAGCAATGCAGAAGAGAGCTGCAGAAGCAATGCAGCCCAACTGCCAGCTCTGGTGCACCCAACACAGGTTTAACCATGCCTGGCTGATGACATCACACAGCACTGCAACTTGCTCTTGAAAAGCTAATTGCAAGAACAAACATTTTATGGCTTCACAATAAATCATTATTTCATTTTCCCTCTGTGCGGGCTTGTTTGAAATGCCACTTGCTCCATCTCCACTGTTAATGAGCATGAGTTGACCCATTATTCTCTGTTGTACTTTCTGCAGAAAATCATGGCTTTACTGCAGAGGTACAGAATATTAGAGCCACAATTTCATCGGCAAGTTGGGGTTTTTTTTTGCTGTGAATCCATTAGTATTTTCCCCAAACAGTTTTTCCTCTCTCATCTTGGTAGGTTAGAGAATAGCCCTTTTGATCTTCATCCCCAGCAATGTTTGAGGCCAGGCTGGACAGAGCCTTGGGTGACATGGTATAGTGTGGTGCATCCCTGCCCATGGCAGGGGAGTTGGAAAAAGACGACCTTAAGGTCCTTTCCAGTCCTAACCATTGTATGATTTTATTCTGTCTGCTATTCCCTTGGCTTGAGTGAAATATATATGAGATGATTCAAGAGTTTGAACTCTCGGTTTCTAATACAAAGTCTCTGCATGTCTGGGGACCTAAGACAGATATTTAATTTTAGATAAGAAATACTGGTGACATTATGCCTTTGATTTCCTTGCTGGATGCCTGTGCAGCCGGCACATGGTGAAGCTGTTCAGCTGTAACAGCCTGATCATATTTAGGAAGCTGCTTAATATGTAGGTACAGAGTAGTCGGCAGCCCCTGGTCCTCCTGGGTGGTGCTTAGCAGGAGTGCACACTGGAACTTTTAACCCTGGCAAATCCATATAATAATGCAAAAGAAAGGGTAAAGGATCTTAAAAGAAAAACTAGGTTTTCTAAAACAGCTTTGTACAGCTGCTGCATCCCCTGGGCAGCAAAGCTTTAAGCAGAGTGCTTAAGCATGAGGGTCAACTACCCATAGTCCACACGCTACCTTGCACATGTTGATTTATACCCTGTCAACACACAAACTGGAGAGGTTGAATTTAGACTCGCCATCAGTGACTTCAGCTTCCCAGGGCAGCAGATGCCAGCAAGCTCATCCAAGCAGAAGGAAGTATGCACAAAACAGCTTCATTTTTAACTTTACAGCTGTAAAAATAAAGCCATGCCTTCATTTTATTTTAAACCATGACTAAGCAAAAGCTCATATGAGTGAAGCGGAGCTTGAGGTAAAAAAACATTGCCATTCCTATAGCAACACCTTTTAGTCAAGGCCATTTTGATGATATTACGGTGACAAATTTTCAGCCTTTCCTACAATTTTATACCTTCCGACACAGCGGTTGTTACTCAAAAAGATCTAGGAGAGATATTAGCATGGATAAATAGGGCATAGGACAGGAAATAAAATCTAATTGCTGAAATGTGAGGCAAAATGCAGCACTTGGGTGTCAGCAGAAACAGTACATGAGATGACTTACCAAAGGGTGCAACAGGTTATTCATCCTTCAGAAACTGCAGTCAGCCTTAAAATGTCTTCCTAGAGGTAGTCTCTAGTTCAGCCAGGAGTTATAAATTTGCTGCAAGTTACAGCTTCATTGACTTGGTTGGCGTAGAGGAAATCATTCTCAGCATCTTCTGGGCCTGCTAAGGGGCATCTACCTCCTAATAACACTGAGACATGTTGCTGTTACTCCTCCAGTTAAGCACTAGCTTTAACATCCAGGTGGGCACAGAGCTCATGAAAGCAGCCTCTAGCCTTCACACAACACACTTAAGCTTTTTTTTTTTCAGCGCTTGTCAGCTGCATCTCCTAATTGCCCTAAATGACTAATGAACTGCAGATTATGGAAGTCACAGTTAATAGACAGAAGCTAGATGAGAAGAAACAGTGAGCCTAGTTGTGAGCATCCCAAATGCATGTCTAACCCAATAGCTATAGTCTTCCTCAGAGGAGGTAAAGCCTCTCAGCTCCAGGGCTGCAGTTTGATGCATCGCCACAGCCTCAGGTCAGAATCAGCACACAGCATACTTGAGGATGGTGAGATTTAAGCTAAACCCCAAAATCTGCAAAATTGGTACACATATGAGCTTCCCCTTATATAAGTAGCTCGTAAAGCATCCTTGACTTTTCAGCTTGTACTCTGTTTTTGATCTGTTTTGTGTAACTGTGTATAAAAAAAAAAAAAAACAAACAAACAAAAACAATTTAGGGCGCCTCACATTAGATCACAATCACAGGCTGTTCAACAAAAGTGACTAATAATGAAGTTCTGTGCCCTAAGAAAGGGTGAGTGCTAGTCCTAATGAAATGAGTTTGCTGAGGCTCAGCAGTACTCATCACATTTCCACATACTGACCAAGACAGCCTCAGTTGATCCTATGCCCCTACCTAAGAAGTTTCATATTGAAAGACCCAAACAACAAAACAACCCATAAATCTCCTTACTTTGAGTGTGAATTTGCAATATGAGGGATGTGCTTGGCTTTAAATATTAACCAGCTGGAGCACAAGATAGATTCAAGGCAGAATAGTGGTAGCCCTTCATGGTTTGCTCATGGGAGATAAGAGGGGTTTGCTCTTACAAGCCATGCATGGGCCACAGAAATAAAGCATCAGCAACAGAATCCATGTGCTGTGAGCGAACTCATAACACCTCTAGAGTGATGGCTTCAGTGGTCTCGAGACACATGTAAACCACAGTACCCACCTCTTGTGATCCCCCACTCTTGAAGCTATAGCCCAGGGTGCTGACATGCAAGTTTTACTCCCCTTTTAGCACTGCCAGCTGGTAAGAGATTTCCTGCTCATACCTAACGTAATTTTTTAATTAAAAAAAAAAAAAGAAGGGTTAAAACAATCACAATGACATGAAGTATGGTTGAAGATTTCAACAGGGACATTTCTTTGGTTCCTCAGTGAGCCAGCAATTATTTTTGACCCTGTAACAAGAGCCTGTAGGTGTAAGTTTTTGTTGTTGTTGTTAAAACGGTATAATATTTTACTGAGGCTCGTTGTACATCATCTTACTGGTGTATTGCATCAGAGTCCACAGGTTAATCCAGTGCTGGGTAATAAGGCATTGCCTTTAACTACATTTAAGACTTCACCTCTTCATTTCACTGCATAACACTACCTGCTGTATTACCGATGGTGAAGCGCAGCACTCAACTCATCTTCTCTGGACACTACTTATTATTTTATGTACCTCAACATGTCACTTCTTATGTGCCTCTGCACTAAAAGTATTCCTAAATGGCTTCTAACAGGAAAGTCTCCTCTTTCATCTAATTAATCAATTATAGTCTATCTATTCCCTGGTTCCCCGGTTCCCAGGGAAAGCAGCATTGTCCAAAGCAACCTTAAATCAGGAACCTGGGATTAGTTCTCCTTGGACTGTTACTCCCTTAAGCCCACATTGTAGCTCGGTTACTTTTCCAGCTGCAATGCATGGTGAACAGATGCTTTCCTTGCATATTTGAGCAGGTTTTCCTCAATCTGTTGCAGGGTGTAAGGGCCAAGCAACCAAGTTACAGCTTCACTTATTTTATCTGGAATTAGGATTTTCTCATAAGGGAAAGCAGCAGAACTCTCTATAATGGCATGCCCATGCACCAGGCCTTGCAGATTGGCATCACTTGGTCCTTAGGCATTGTTCAGTTGTGTCCTCCTGCCTCTCAATCCAGAGCAGAGCCACAGATGGAAGGTGATGACATCTGCCGCATCATAAGCCGTGCTGCTCCTGCTTTTGTGCTGGGTGGTGGCTTCTTGTTGCTACGTTAAGCTTGCAACAATGTCTCTAGATATTAGGATATTTATGTTGACTTTGACACACTACCACTCAGATCTCCTGTATTTGGGTTATATTATTTTTTATGGGAAATATTGCAGCAGCTAATTGCAATTACCAGAAAGTATATACAAGAGGGCTTGTTGTTTGCCAGTAGACAAAGACACTTTGGAAATCTCGGATTTTGCTATAGATGACAGCCTATAAATTTTAAAATAGAAACCACGTTATCGTTTACAATTTCCGTTTGCTAACAAATTCTGTTAAACAAAATTGGTGGCTGATTAAGTAAACATTTATACATAAATAAAACAGTGAAGATCTCTTCAGTTATTAAGATGCAGCCAGTTCAGTCTCTTGTAAATAATACAGTGATGAATTCTGGCATTACAGTGCATGATAAAGCTACCTAGGCTCAAAGTCTTAGGCAAACTAATCCATACGCATGAATCAATCAGTTCGTTTTAGTCATATCAGTGTTATATAAATGTCACTAAAATCAATGTCTGAAAGACGTAACAGATTAATAAGTCTTGTGCGGTACATCTAACTGGGATGCAAATCTACAGCACATAACTTCATGTTGAATACAGACATACAAGTAGTTTGGCTAAGTCATTTTAATAGAAAACTCAAGGGCAGGCCTGTAATGAACAGACATGGATGAGAAAAATCTGATGCGTTATTAATTTCAGACAATGCCGATTTTTCATAATGTACATTTTATTAATGCTCTCCGTGATAGCTTTTCATACGGGTTCATCACCAGGAGTACAGTAATTACATTGTATTAAGATTTGTTCCATGCCTGAGGAGTAAGGAAGTCCAGTTAAGATATGGAAAGCAGGTGAAACGTCAATCACTATTGACTCGGGGCTGGATTAAATCTGGGAACTGATAGGGAACACAGCAACTGGGTGGGTTTTGTAACCTGGCACCTGCCAGACCTGCTCTTCTATGACTATCTGCCTCTCCCTCCTTACTGGCACACCTCTGCATGCGACCTGTGAACCATTGATACTGAGGCAGTAGACAGGATTCATCATTTTTACTAGGACTTGGGGGTCAGTCTGTCTCATCTTTACAATCACCACCATTAGTTACCAGGTGTTAGCCTCTCTGGCAATGGGGAGAGAGAGAGACATTGAAAATTGTCATAAAAATCTCCAAGAATAACTCTTCTAGTCATAATGGCAAGGGTTTAAGGTGCAGGATGGTGGGACTGTCTGGGGAGAGAAACTAATAGTGACCCTCTAATGAAAACCAAACAAAACCCAGGGGATTTCTGCTTTTCTGTGATCTAGTGAAAAACCAGGGAATTTCTGCTTTCCTGAAATTGCAGTCCCCCTTTTTATCCTATGCAGCTCCCCAGACATCCTCAGGGTCAGGCATCCTCAGGCTTAGGACTTAGCACTGCTCTTTGGGGCTCTAGAAACTGTAAGGATGGTCCCCTTGAGACTTTGACAGATTGTGAGCTTTCAGACTTTTTGGAGGTATTTATTTTGCTTAATATACCATCTGATTTTCAGAACATTTCTGGCACAAAGACGGAGAGGGTTGTTCATATTTTTCATTATTATTCTCCCTGGAAAAAAAAAGCTAACAGCCTGTAGTGGGCAGAAACCTGAGTATCCCCAGGATGATGGCCACTTTATCTGGGGACATTATACAAGCCTGAAGAAGTGGGCAAAGAAAGAGGTGCCCATCTGTGCAGATGAAAGCACTGTGTCTCCTGAGCACCAATCTGATAGATAAATAAATAAATAAATGGTTTGCTAAATAAATACATCACTTGGCAGTGGCAATTGTTAGGTGTTTATGGTAGGATGACAGAGGAGGTATTCAAGTACACAAGAGGAAAAGACTATCCCTGCACCTCATCTTGAACCACTGCAAGTGAATTGCCACTCTGGATGCCCAAACCCCTCAGTGCTCTGGGGCAGCTTTCAGTTTCTGTTTATCACCCACTGGCATTTCTTTGCAAAGCTACAGGGAACAGTATTATACTAAACATGTGCAATAGTTGGTTTATGCTATCTGGCTTTTTAATAGGAAGGGGACATTTCCACCTTGGCCCTGCTTCCTTGCAAAATGCCAGGCCGAAGAGACACTTTAATGTCTAGAGAAAACTATTATGGGTTGTTTTCAAAAATACCCCTTTTATTCTGAAGTCTTTTTTGTTTTTTTCCTCCTAATTTCCCTCTGCTTCATGAATCCACATGGTCAGACTCAGAGTAAATAAAGCATAAGTAAGCTTTGAACTGAGAAGGATGAAGGGGAAAGTCCAAAGTTCCTTTCCTGCTTCCACCAGGTACCAGGCTGCAGCTACTCACATTCAACATAGCTCTGCTCTGCTGGGAGCGTTTGCAGATGCCCACTGTTCTGTCATGGCATGCGATAGTGGATGATGACTCAATGTGGAGACAGATTTATCAGCTCTTGCTCATCTAACGCTGCCTTCCCAACCTAGTCTGTCTTGCTCCCCAGATTGATGCAGACACTACTCTACACTCATGCTAATAAAGCAGGACCTGGCAGTGTTATTTGAGACTTCTGAAATGTGTCTGGGCATATAAAACATCCACATCGTCTCTTCTTCTCTCATGAACACAAGTACACAGACAAAGGAACCTGTGCTGGCTGGCAGCCACCCAAGCAGGGCACGATCTTGCACACTCATTTGCACATACGCCAAGGAGAACTACATATAGAGGCTTAGAGGCTGGCATGACAGATGTCTTCCATTTACCCAGCCCAACAGTTGGCCCAACACAATTAACAAGTCTTCAGGGTTTACATTTCTTTATTTTTCTTTTCCTTTTTTTTTTTTTTTTTTTTTTAGTTAATGCTAAAATTCTGAGGGGACCCACATCGATGCAGTTTGCATCCCTCTGGTGATTTCTGCCCATCCCACTTCCCCACCCCTGAATCATTTGGCCCATGCCCACTGTGGGCTGTAGCTGAGTATTTACACCAGTGGAGATCATGGGACCAGCGAGTCTACCCTGTTTACAGGAATGAAGGAGAAACATCAGCTGAGTCCTTTGCTGGATGTGTCTGTTGTCTTTCAGGTGCCTCTTGCGCCAGCCATGGTGGCACAGCTTAGCTCCAAAACGTCATGACAGCCTCCGCTACACAAATGCCATGGTTTCCCATATATCCATCCCAGCTGAGCTGATTGAGAAACGCTATCTTCAAGATACTAAGGCTCATTTTTTTCAAAAAAATATCTCTATTTACACAAGACAACAAAATCTGAACAGCTTCCCCCCCAGAAGCTTTGAATGCAGAGCCACTGCTGGATGTGTGCGCCAGTCCCTACTTAAAAAGTGACAGCTCCACTCAACAGCACTCTGTTGGCAAGTTCAGCTTTTTCTGGTGTAAGGACTATTTCTTTGTCCATCTTTTCCTTCCCTCATTACCTCTCCACACAGACAGGTTTGTATTTACAACAGGGACCTGGATCCGTCAGGGTTATCTTTATACAGCCCAGATTGTGAACATGGAGAGGAGCTCAGGATGGGGGGGTTGAGCATGCTCAGCCATATTTAAATGTTTTCAAGTTGCAAAGCCAATGTTTGGAGTAGACGAAACCAATTTCTTATTACAAAAGACATTTTTCGCCTGTTCTGCTCATCTTAACAAAAGCGAGCAACCAAGCAGTGAGGGCACTTCCCAAGGTGCTGCCATGCATTAGGCATTGGGAATCCCAGATGGACTGTCTTCTCCTCGGGGATGTAAGGGTTTGCTGAGGGTTTTGGTTGAGGCTATTTTCGCCGGTCTCTCTCATTACACGATCCCAATAAGGGAAGGGTAAACTGAGGCACAGAGGAGCTGAGGAGGTGCACTGGCATGGGCTTGCTGAGGCAGGCTCCTTGGGTGTCAACCCTAGATGACACTGTCTTCCATGGTCACTCGCCTGAAGACTGGCTCCTGCTTGGGTGTCCTTCCGCTTTCTGTGAAAAACAAGGGAAGAGCAAGTAAAGCCCCAAAGCAGGACCCTGCAGCAGTCACCATCTATTTTTAAGATCATTTCTACACTCAAAGCATAGGAAGCCTGCTAATGTCTTGAAAAGGAAGGCTTGTACAGAGAAGGTGAATGCATTTATGGGCCAACATCTCATCAGGAACATCCTCCCACCCTTTTTGCTAAAGCCAGTGATACAAATTTGCCTGGCTGTGGCCCCACATCCTCCAGTTATTTATTAAATGATGTGAGGGCTAGCAGCATTGGCCACTGGTGCTTACTGCTCTCCATATGAAGGGCAATGCCGAGCAAGTCTTTGCTTCTCTGGCTTTGGCCCAGCTCAAGCAAGGAGATGCCAGAGTCAAGCTGCAACCACCGGCTTGTACCAGCTTATTTGAGGAACTGCATTCTTTGCAATCCCCCCCCCCCCCCTTAATAATAGATAGTTAGCATAAATGACTGCAGAGTAAACAGATTTGTTTTGCTATCACACATTATCTGAAGGGCACTTCACATCCTGAGTGCTCTGCTTTACAGCTGCCTCTATAATCACTGCAGCCCTGGGGATGAAAATGCCTCCTTTTACATGCTCAGGTCGCGAAGAGGCAGCTTCGTGCAATCTGGGGTGAACACATTAAGGCTTTTTTATAAATAATATTTCAGGGGGAGGTTAAGATAGGCTGGACACATTCAAAAAGAATTAGGAACTGTCCTGGAGCCATTTTCTAAGCATAAATAATTTCACTGCATCTCCTACCCACCCAAGGGCCGGCAAATCTGCGCTGCTCTTCACATCAGCATAGAAAGAGTACCTTCTAACTTGGCTATTTTGGCTGTTTTGCCTTTTTTTTCCTGAAGAAGAGGGACTTCCATCGTTCCCTTGCTGCTCATCTCTCTTTTCCCTTTCCCCAAGCAGTGGGATGCATTTTCTCCTTTCATTTCTGCTGCTGCTAGCTCGGTGGGCTGCTTTGCACTGCAGCACAAACTGCTAGCAGCAAAAAAAATGCCTGGGTACACTGTGTATCTTGGGGAAAAAAAATCAAAAATCCCACCTATTTAACACGAAGCACTCTTTCTGGCTGACAGCAACAGCAGTTTAAGCAATGAGGCCTTCCGTCTTTATGTATGAATGGTTGCAACGCAAGCAAGGAGAGTGAGGTGAAAGTGACCAGAGGGCAGAGCTGAGGCACTTGCACCAAAATCATCTCATCTATTCATCAGAGAGGGAGTTTCTCAAAAAAAAAAGGCTGCTGAGGTCCTTGGTGCCAAATCGTAAGGTCTTCTTTCCTGTATTTTTAAGGCGAGGAAACCAGGAGCTGGCCAGAGCAGGCATATGGCAGTTGCAGCAAGGCTTCAGTCTGCCTCAAATTGGCCTCCCATTACAGCCTAATCTGGTGCAATCCCATGCTTTTCTCTGACTGCCTATGGAAAGCACCTGAGAAACTGCTTTGGGCACATTTCAGCCAAAGGGTGAAGCCTTGCCAGAAATTAGGGGCAATTCCTTTTAACTTCTCCCTGCCTAAAGTCCATTCCCCCCACACACACACCTTTTTTTGCTTTTGTGCAACCAGATGCTAAGAGATGTCTGGGGTGAGGTGCTGCTGCTTCCCAAGTGGCATACCCAGAAATCCCCCATCCAGTTTGTTGAGCACTTGCTTTTTAACATTCATCTCCCAAAAACATTTATCAGTGGATGCTACAGCAGGCTTGTGCATACTGCAAGGTGAAGCTTTTGCTGTCCATGGGATACAAAGACTGCAGGGCTTATGCCTGTACTGAGCCATCTTGCCATGGGGACTTGAATTAAACTGCCTGAGATGCCTCAGAGAGAAGTGGGAGAAGACATGCGGAAAACAGTTTTATTACAGACGTAATTTACCCATCGAGCATAGTGCTGCTGGAAACAACCTTTCCAAAGTTGTAACATAAGATGTAGTCGATTACAAGTGGCAGTTGGAGATATCGGGTCATCTGTACAAGTATTCCCACGCACACTAGCTGAGGAGATTGTGAGCAACTATGTGTCTTTTAAGTTGTTTGGGGTTTTAAGCAAAACTGTCAAAATATCAAGCATTTGCTTCCAGCACGTAATAATTGCTCTGCATACCAATATTTTTGGTTTTATTTATTGAGGTTTTAGCTTGGCTTTTTACATGTGTACAGTGTATTTAAGAAGTAGAAAGATAAGAAAATACGTGGAGGGTGAAGAAATAAAAAGACAGCAAATAGATTGATTGGTTTTGTTGGCATTTTGCTGGAGAAGGCTATCAACATCTGTCTGGTGCACCAAATACAATCAACAGTAGGCACCTGCAAAAAGTGATTCCAATGTGAAAAAGGAAGATTTCTGAGCTATGCTGGCTAGTCTCAGCATCAGACAGACCATCTCAACTGATCTGGGATGACATATGATCTGGTATATGATCCATGCATACCTAGGACTTCCCAAAGCCCCTGGAAGAGAAAAACTGACCCTAAACCAGCTGCCTGCACCTGACAATATGACTCTTGCTGCAGAGCAGGAGACACTGCTGCTCTCCCGGCAGTGCTTCTTTAGGTACTCTCCCTGGCCGCACTGCTAATGTCCCTGCTGAGGACAGCTATGCTGCCTTCCCTGGGAGTATTAACCACCAATTTCATCTGGTTTCAGCTTTACGCTGCAGAATGTTCTCCATGCCTTATTGGAGAGCCTGCAACAACATGACATTTATATAATGTTAATGAGCACAGACCATTTAAACCCTAAAATATTCATTAAATAAAATTTGCATAGAGTCTAGCTGAATGCAGCAGGTAGCTAAAAATAAAGTACTTTTCCTTCTAAACATATGAAGGAAATGAGGGTGTGACAGATGACCAAGCCGGTGCTCTTAGACTTTCCTGAGATAGCTTTCTAATAAGATGAGCTATATTTTTATCCCCGTCATCTAGTTAAGTCTATGGGGCACTACATTCTTTATAAACTAGCGAGATCAAGACCATAGGGGCATGTGTGTGAGAGAGGCCAGGTGGCTACAGAAGAAGGAAGGGGGATACAAGCAATAAGGACACACATAGAGATACACAAGAACCCCTCAGAGATCAGTGTCTCCCACCGCCACCACTGTTTCCTCCCCCCCTCTGAAGCATCTCACTGCTCATTACCTGGGGGCAGGGAAGAAGGAAAAAGATTGGCTACAACCACAGATTTCAGGGAATTAAATGTAATCAATAGTCAGAAAGGAGCAGCACCATGATAAATAATATTGCCTACACAGTGCCTCTAAAGCTGTGATGAATACACCCCATTCCCAGCTCCCCTCCAGCCTACATAGTCTTCCTTCGCACGTCTTTTCCCCTGAGGCTCTCCTTCATATGTTTCAGGGAAAATTTTACAGTCTCATATGGCCATTACTGCATTCAGCTCTGGAGCCTCCAACAAAGGAACGGCATGGACTGACTGCAGGAAGTCCAAAGAAGGGCCATGAAGATGATCAGAGGACTGCAGCAGTTCTATGAAGACAGGCTAAGAGAGTTGGGCTTGCTCAGCCTGGAGAAGAGAAGGCTCCAGGAAGACCTCATTGCGGCCTTCCAATACCTAAAAGGGGTCTACAAGAAACCTGGAGAAGGACTTTTTACAAAGGCATGTAGTGAAAGGATACGGATAATGGCTTGAAACTGAAAGAGGACAGATTTAGATTGAGGCATTAGGAAGAAATTCTTTATAGTGAGGTTGGTGAGGCACTGGAACAGATCGCCCAGAGAAGTTTTGGATGCATTACCTCTGGAAGTGTTCAAGGCCAGGTTGGATGAGGCTTTGAGCAATCTGATCTACTGGAAGGTGTCCCTATGATTCTATGGTTCTTATAGAAAATGGGCAAGCACAGACGACACCACTATATTGCCAGTCATGTAAGAATTTTATCTATAGAGCTACTTATAAACAAGCAGAAACTTTTACTATGCCCATAATTAACTGACACAACAAAAGCCTGTTTTCAAGGGGAAAAAAGTGGCAAAAATAATCTTGATCTTGCTTCCTGCATCCCCCTCCCAACTAAATTACAGTCTTAAACCATTTTTGTCTTAATATAATTAATAATATATATTTTCCTTCTATTTTGTGATTCCACTGTTTCCAAAACTGTAAGAAGCACCAACAATTAATCCTGTGGAGCTAAAACAGCTTGGGGACAGAAATAATCAGCTTGAAAATAAAAGTGGTTTTTTTGCAATCAAAGCACTAACATGCACGTTAGGCTGGCAGGACAAGCTTGAGCAAAAAGGGATGGAGAAGAGCAGCAAAATAGCTTGTTCACTGATAAATCTGAAATACATGGAAATGCTGGGGAAGAATGACCAGAGTAAAGAAAATCAAAGATTTTTCAAGAGGACACAATCACCTCAAATCATCCCAGCAATTCCACCACTAGTTTGTTCTTGCATAGTTTCAGGCACTCTGCTAAATGCCACGTTGATCACCTTCCTCCCATTTGATCACAACGTTTGATATGGTGTCTCTCACCTTCTGCACGAATTCAATCCTGCCATATCCTTGGAAACCTTTTCTTTGGGGGGGTCTAATACAGTAGAAGAGTTTTTACTTTCTCCACAATAAGAGGTACTTTGTATTTCAAGTCTTAGCAGACTCCTTTGGGCTGCTACACATAGATTGGTGTGGTCACATGGGACTGAACCACACTTTGCCTGCATACATAAGTCTACCATGCACTACCCAGCTCCATCACTGCTGGCATGAAAATAAAATGAAATGGCGAGGCAGCATCAAGAGCAAGAGCATGACCTGGCTGGCCAGCGGACATTTTGCTATGAAGCTAGGTGATTCCCAATCTCCAAATGGGAAATGTTCCTTTCACAAAACCTAGACCTGGAAAGAGGCACAATTGTAGCATTTCTGACCAAGCTGTGATCAGTAACTGGTCAAAAATGAAGTTTTCTTCCCAAGACGTTTTGGTTTGACTGCCTGTCTGCAGGAAGGACTCAAGTGACTCAACCAGACTCTTCTGTAGCCCACAAATACCACCAACCCGTGGGTCTCACCCACAACAAGTCTCTGCTGAGCAGAACTGAGCAGCGTCGCTCCATCTGAGGACAGCCCTGGGATGGAGGCGCTCTGCTGCCACATTTATCCTTTAGTACTGGGAATATTTTGTCCAACACAGACATCACCTGACTCTTCCAAATGTTCTGGCTTTTACCCAGCTTGATGGGAGCTGGACAGAGGCAGTTTGGATGGAGGCAGCATCAGATCCCAAAGCTCAAGTCACGGGAGAGCTTTGTGAAAAATCACATACTGAAAAATCAGTAAAAAGAGTGTCCAGAGGTGATTATTTTCACTGTCAATCTTTCTAGTCTATTTTGTGGCTTTCTATATCCAGAAGATGAATCCTAATTGCTCCCAAGGGATTTGAAAGGGGAAGCTAAATGACAGTTGCAAAGTAACAGTGGGCAATTGGCAGTCTTGGGATTGGGAAGGGTTATGTAGCCTAGGACAATGATGGTGCTTTGCATATGCTCGGAGCAAGAAAATAAAGAGACAGCAAACAGTGACTGAGGAGGCCTAACGGGGACTTGTTTTACTCTTTGACATGCTACCAGCAGTTTTTTAATCTCAGAAAAAAACAAACTTAAAAAAAATAATTAAAATATTACAATGATTAAAAGGTACGACACATGAAATACTATACTCAAATAATCCGCATGTCGTTGGCTAGTTTATACAGTAGGCACAAAACAGACCTAGAATCACCTGCAACAAGTATTGATCAGTGTCGTTCTCACCCCTAAACAAGTACCGTTAGCCTGATATTTCTAGTCAGCCGCAGCTGCATAACCTTTGTGCTTAAATTGCTCAGCTTAGGCCTCCTTTCTTTGGCATTGCTCATCCATGCCATAAAGGAGTGGAAACTCATACTGAAGACAGTAATGGAGAGATGAAGAACAAAAAAAAGAGAGATTAATCGTACAGTACATACATACAGTATCTTCTAAATCGTGATCAGTTGTTTATTGGTTGGCAAACAAGCTTCACTTTTACAACAAATATTAGTAATGAGGTCATTCAACTGTTGAGACCGTACAAAATGGATCATAAATTAAAAAAAAAATAAAAAGAAAAAAAAATTATTCATACTCCGTGCTGCTAATTTACCTCCAGAAAGCCTATGTTAATTAAAAATCCTGTCAAATAAATAAATATCCTGTTAGGAAAAATAACGAACAGAAGACTTTTTTTTTTAATCACTGCAAAGTACTTTTTATCTCACTACACATCAATCAATTTTCTTAACCACTGCAGTACAAGTGCCTAAACCGGGGACCGGACTGAGCCGTGAAGGCAATTTGCTCCTCCAGGGAAATGGCCATCTCCTGTGGAAGCCCTGCTATGACTATAAAATGAACCTCTCAGCTCCTGGGTGCGACCCTACGGCCTGGCTGAGGGGTTGCTTGCCAAAGATGCTTCGCAGGATTATTGTCACAATCGGTTGTGCACTGTCAATGGGAAAGTTTGCCCTGGTCTAGTCTGCCAAAAGTTCTGCCAGCAATACGCCGGCTGTAGAAAGTTATACAGTGAGGAAATAAAAAGACTGCCTTGGCTGAAAAGAAATGGTGATGGTGTTACTAAAAATAGTTCTTAGAAAGCGATGTTTTGATTTTTTTTTTCTCAGTGATTTTTTTTTTTTTTTACTGGGATGGGGACAGGATGAAGGTGAGGAACAGTGGAAGAGGCAAAACAAAACTGAACAAAAAGGAGGAGTTATGAAAAACCTTGCTCCTACTGGTAGACAAACTTACAAGACCAGCACAACAGAAAAAAGTTATTTTTTTTTCCACTACATTAACAGGGACGCAAGTTCTGGAGGAACAGAAAGCAGACTATATGTGCAATGCTAGTATCTGTACATTACATAGAAATTGCTCTCTTCTCTTTATCTGCCATTAGTTTTTATCATCCGTTAATACAGCAAAACATAAAATATGCCTTTAGCCCAGAATTCTAGGATTCCCTTCCATCTCATTAAATTCGTTTTTGTTTTGTTTGCTCCCACAGCAAAGGGCGCTGCAGTGAAACCAAGTTGTGAGTGACCAAAACCCATGAGGTGATCTGGATTGGTAAGAAAGAGTTTTGCTAGCTTGTTTTTGTGCAGCGCTCCCACCTAGATGCGTCATCGCTACTAGTTTTAAATGCACATTTTTGGCCTTTTATTTTTTCCTTTTTTTTTTTTTTGTTTGTTTGTTTTTGCCTTTTTTTTTTTTTTTTCCTCTTAAATCAGGTCCTTGGTATTAAGAGCAACACAGCATCAAGGATTGTTTAAACAAACACGGCATAACTTGAGAAGGCCACGAAGTGTGCCGTTATCTATCTCTTTCATTAACATAATGAAGTCTATCTGGAGGGAAGGAGGACGGGGGAGAAGAAAGGGGGGGGGTGGGGCAGCAGTTACTGTCCTCTCCGGGCCGGCCTAAAAATTCCAGTAAAAAAAGTCCAAGAATTTCCTTTCGAACAGCATGAAGATTTAGGAGTACACACAATATTATCACTGTTTGGATTAACTCAGAACAGTAAACCGAGCATTACGGAGGGGCTTTTTGTTGTCTCTTTGCTTAATTTTTGCTGAATCTTCTATAGACTAGTGACCAAGTGAGCAGGTCCTTTTGCATTGCCGTCCGGGGGGGTTCCCTCTTTGTTTGGCGGGACTATAAAACCATCACTGCTGCCTCGACCTAGCTGGTAGTAAGTGTGTAGCTGATGGACGTGGTTCCGGGAGCCGAGATTGGGCATACTTTTGTAGTAAACATCGTCAGCGTCGCCGCCATTGCTTTTGGCTGGTGGGGGATCGGTCTGGGTGCTGGCAGTGACGCTTTCCGTCATGGGCATGCCGGCCAGCGCGGGCATACTGGTATAGAGAGAATCCCTGTTGGGTGACTGGAGGTCATCTGTGTGCTCGTTGGTCAGCAAGGGGAAAAAACTCTCACTGTTGTCTTGCGGGATGCACCGCCGGCTATAGAGGTGGGGTTGGTGGTTGTCCGCAGAGTACACCCGGGGGGGCAGCAGCGGGGCATCCGACTCCTCATGAATGAGCTCCAGGCCCAAGCTCTCCTCATGGGTAAAGGAGGTGGCGTCGTCCAGCACGATGGCATCATCCTCACTCCCGCCGCCCACACTGTTGACGAGTTTGTTCATCAGGTTGCGGCTCTGCTCGCTGGAGCGCTCATGGTTGTTCAGGTAGGAAGGGATGTAGTTGGAGGTGAGTTCCTTCAGGATCTTTTTCTCGAGGGCATTCTCGGTGTGGTTGTACCCGCGGTCAAGGATTTGCACGCAGTTGCTGAGGTACTCGCCGCTGGCGATGCTGTAGCTGTTGCTGTGATTACCATTCAGTGGTAGAGTATCCGTGACACTTGTATCCCTGGCATTGTTCAGAAGCCCCTCTGAAAAACATTACACAAGAGAGGGTGACTTGTACAAACAGGACACTCACGCGGGATGTGCACACTCAAACCCCCTTCCTAGGCTGCCATGGCTGCAGGGGCTCGGCAGCAAGAAGGGTGTTGCAGCCAAAATAGTAGGGCACAGCTCCAGCTAACCATCTTAAGGTCTTCCCACTGAAAAAAATGGAAAGAGCTGTCAAGTGTGTGACTTGGTATGGCAACAGCCAGCAGGAAGGAATCGCCTGCCCTGGCCAGTACCTCCAATGGCTCTTGTGCTTTGCTCTATGTATTCCTGAGGGAGCTGAGGAATAGGTGACTCTGGACTGGTCTAAATTACACTTGCTGGGTAGGCTGACAGAGGGAAGGCATAAGGCCTGAATGGTGGGATTCAGAGACGAGCAAGGTGGTGGGACAAAGTGCTTCCTGGCCCAGGCTTTCTTGGAACAAGGCTAAATGCCCTACTTCTCCTGTAACAAGGGCATGGCCAAAATTATTTTTCCACACTGGCTGGGTGGGGTTTTTATAATATAATCTATGTTGGAGACAGCTGCTGTGGGGACCTGCAAAAACTTTTAAAATAGCTCTGATTTGACTTGCAAAGCAGTGGAAGGTACAGCAAGTACCATCACTCCCACAGTACAGAGGGAGGAACATGTGAGGAGTAACAGGGTCTTGGGGTGCCCTCCAACTAAATGTGTATTGCAACTCCATAGGTGTCTTAACACTGCCAAGGTAAGGCTGTAGCTTGGCTCTTTCCCAACATGCTATGGGACATGGTGGGGCAGCACTCTGAGAGCAATGCAGCATGAGTGGGCAAGGGAGAATAAAATCAGGCCCAGCAGTTAAGACTGCAAGCTTTTTTTTCTGGGATTACTAGCCTCTTTGGAAGGACTACAGGTGTGGAGATTCATGAAATAATGTATCGACCTTTCAGCTAAAGGCTTTGGGCATTGCCAAAAAATGGCAAAGCAACTCCTAGCAAGCTGTGATGGATTAGAGGAGCCATTAGCTTACAATTTCAGACGAACAGTTGCTCATACCATGCTTGGTACATGGCATGTGTACCTTCTGAAAATACAGGATTCGGTCTATATCTGCGATGGCTTAGTTGCTGCATGTCAAGGGTTGGAAAGTGCTGCTGCAGGCTTTCTTCTTGCTTTTGAGTGAAATACCCTGAATGTGTCTGTCACTTTTTAGGCTTCTGAAGCTTAGAGGGTGCTGTCATATCTTGAGTTTCCCAACAAATGAGGGAGCTATGACAAAACATAAATTAGCCATCACAGACATAGAGCAAAGCCACTGATTTTCACGGTGGGAACTCTCCAACTGTGTCACGATGCTTGAAGAAAAACAAAAAGTGTGCACTTAGGGGGGAACTGTAGGTAATGGGTGATGGGTACAATACCATCTGTCTGATGGTCATGTTGAGTAACCTATGCATTGAGGCGCTGAGTGCTGTGCTTCTGCTGCCAATGCATAGATCTGGGGATTGGTGGAGAAATAAAATGGAGGCATCTCAGGTAAGAACAGAGTGGGGTCCGCAATGAAACACACCATATAAAAATGCCATGACCTTGCAAATAAAAGTGTGAAGTGTAAAAAAAAGCATACACACAATTATATGAGAAACTACACTGGGCAAACTAGACCATAAAACCAAGAAATAAACAAAGAAAGCATCATCTAATCTCATATATATATATGTACACATACATATATATACACACATACATACACTCACATACACGTATACATACATATGTATATTCATATTCTTTTGATTTCAAAACTGAGATGAATTTCCTTTATTAGCTACATCATCTATATGTGATGCAATAAAAGTGAACTAAAAAAAAATTACATTTGATATGCAATGTTTAGCTTTACTCCCATACTTGTCTCTCTGTAGGGCTCTAAACGACAGCATGAAGAAAAGGAAAGAAAAAACAACAAGTAAGCTTACAGCGACAGTAGGAGAAACATGAGTAAAAAGCAAATTGATGATGTGCAGAAAAAAGAGTTAACAGAAATAATTTTCACTGCCCAGAATACATGAATTTGTTACATGGTTTATTTCAGGTAAAAAATATTGACATTTTAGACAGAAAATTATTTTACGCGCAATATTCAATAGACTACATTTTTATTAAAAAAAGTCACATTTAAAACGTTTTCCAATGCCATTATAAAACATTCATTGTGCAACACAAGTCAAGAAATAATGCCTGCAAATTTAACAAAAGTCTAAGGCTGGTAACGGTCATGCTTGAAAAGACAGGCACTGTCAACATCACTTCTAAAGTCTTAAAATAAATGGCTTTACTTACTGTTAGTTATAATAACCCCTAGAATTTGAAAACTAAATCTTTTTCCTTACTAATAATGTTTTGCCATCCATCCTTTGCAACAGTGCTTTGTAAGAGTATGACTTTGCTCATCACAGGGCTGCTGGCATTTTATAGTTTTTGATAAGTCTACTCTTTTTTTAATTGAACACACAACAAACTACATAGGCTTTGCAGAAAAAAAAAAAGAAAGTAAAAGGAACAGTAGTTTGAATAATGGCATTGCTAAATGAAGATATTGAGAAGAAAAGGTTAAAACATGAAGAGCCAGGGATGAAGATGAAAAGCCAGTGAAAACTCTTAGCTTCCCACTTTGCAACAATCTGTGGCACGCTGTGGTTTAAGCAGGGCTCTCTAACAGGATTGACGCTTTCTCTTAAATCTCATGAAAGTGGTTAGGCCATTTCAAGAAACTCTTGTGTTTGAGAGACCAAGTCAGTGGACATCCATCAGCTGCCAACAGCAGTGAGTTTTTGGCACATCCTGCATAGTATCAGACTCCTCACCTACCATTGACTCCAATCTCTACACTGTGTCTATCGAGGAATCCCTTTTGCCACTGGAAAATGGTACCTTAGCCTTTTAAGGTCTGATTCCCTATGTCTTCCCAAGGTTTATTCTTAGGGCTCCTGCTCCACAGGCAGCTTTGGCTTGAGCAGAAGGCATTTTAAAACACATAACTGGAGAGGGAGAAAAGGAAGGGCTGGATCAGATCAGGCCCCAGATTTCTTACAGTGTCCTGTCTTTGTCAGTGGCCGTCATCAGAAGTGGTAGATGCAGGTGCAAAAAAAATCATAGCCTTAGTGATGTGGAAATGAGTTAGTTGGATGATGTTAGCCAGCGATGCCCTCACTGCATGCTGATCCCAGCCAAGGCACACCCAGAGGTGGTGACAGCATCTACTTTTACAATGCACTATCATTGCTTTAGCATGCCTGCTGATGCAGCATCCTTAAATCCCAAAGAACTTCTGTGAGGCCATTAGGGCCTGGTTGGTTTTGCTAACCTTCATTTCTGCTGTGGGATTTTCTCTGTTCAGTGTTTGTAGTTGTCCAGGGACAGTAACCAGTTTGTAAAGCAATATACCAGTTCTGTGGTAATTATTTAGCTTGCAGCCTCCTAAAAAGAATGGGTCGGGTTCTGCTCCATCTGAAGTCAATGGAAAAGCTCCAGAGGATCAGTCAATGGGATCAGTACTGGTCCCACTCTCTTTCTTCATCTCCTAGGGATGAAGCCTGGGTAGGTTTCTTGGTTATCCGTCTGTGTTTCACTGAATAGCACTTGCAAAACAATTATACTATTTTGTGGAATAAATGCTGTTAGCTCAGGTAAATATACCAGAATCTATCCTTGAAAATTAGAAGAACACAAGATTATTAAAATGCACATTAAATATTTTTGTCACATTTCCACCCAAATCATGTGGGTTTGGTTGAGGCACTCAGATCTGAAGATCAGGACTTCTCTTAAGCCTAAATTCTGACCCAGCATTACCTGTTGCCACCTATTTGAAAGTCCCCAAAACCTCAATGTTATCATGCAAGAAACTAAACAGAACATCAAAGCTTATTTCAACATCTGCAGTACACTAAAGTTCTTAAAATTCAGAGCGTTTCATGTTCAAAAGAAGCCCTTTTTAAAAAAAGTGTTATTGGAAGCAAATTTATTGCACAAAGTTACCATAGTTTAGAAAATTAATGAACAGTAAAAAGGTCAAACACATGTGCTTTCCTTATGCTTTGAATGAAAATACCCAGGTGATACAGTTTAATATACTGTAAACAATATGCTGCCATAAAATACAAAGGGCGTCTTCCTGCTTGCGTTGTAACCATCATTATTTTCCTTTCCTTAGAGATCCTTTACTGGAAAGGGATGCCTTCACTGGGAGCAGACAGCTGACAGAGAACTGACATACTTGCACTTGAAAGCAGGGCTACTCTGTAATGGTTCAGCCACCTTGCAAGTAAGCCAAAAAAAATCTTTAATAATCCCATGGAAGTGGCAGAGCAAGTTGGAGCCACCAAGAGACAGGAGCTGGCAGAGTTCCACGCTCCCCAGCTCCTCCTCAGGTCCTGCTTAAATTCATCTGCCTCTCCTTCACAGAAGCATTGGGACATCAATTTACAAACATGATCCCTTTCCACAGCCTGAGCAGAGACAAACATGTAGGTGACAAGAGACTGATTTCTACAACAGAAACCTTCATCAGCTACAACTGACTCTACCTGTTTGTTTTCCATTGCTGAAAGGAGGATATGCAAGAGCTTCTAGTTTCCCTATGTCTCTTCCTACTCTTCTCTTTTTTTTTTTAAATTTCTTTCTAGTAGCACATATGAAATGTATTAATGCAAACAGCAAAACATTTCTTACAATAACTAAGCTCTGCTTTTTGGAGGTGACCTATGTTTCTCACTTATCATTTATCTCAGAGATCAAGGGCAGCTTTGCTTTATTTTGCTTTTTTTTTTTTTTCCTGTACAAGCCAGTGTGCAGCTGATCACATTTCTTTATATCATTTCAAATGAGAGTAGCTTTGGTGGCAAAGGCCATTTTAGCTTCACTTACCTTCAAAGGTGTTCCTGTTTCTGAAATTAATGGTTTAACAGGGAAATGTGCTGATAACGAAGTGTGGAATGAATACATCCAACAAAATATACACACAAGACCAAAACAACACAAAAGAGAGGAGATTGAGGAGAAAAAAAAAGAAAAACAAAACCAACAAAATCGAAACCACTATGAATTCTTTGAGTAGAACTGACAAGGGTCTCTCAAAGTGAGTTTGATTGCTCATGGAAAAAAAGCCTCCAAAATACGGAAAGATGCATTGAAATGAAAGGAAGGGGATTTTTTTGTGCCCAGTTCCAAAAAAAAAAAAAAAAATCAACAGTGTGTGTGCATGGGGAGAAAAAAAAAAAGAAGAAAAAAAAAAGAAAGAAATGGGCCAAAATAAGCCACAGAAAATGGAATTCTCACTAGAAAAATTAGAGAGAAACTCCAGCACACCTTGTGCGTTGTACATGCTGACAGAAGGGTTGTTATAGACCGCCGTTTCCCCGAGCAATGTATTATAAGGGTTGTTAGTGCCATGAGGACGAAGCAGAGCATTGGTTATAAGATGATTAGCCATGGCTCCTGGAGCAGCCCAATAGAAAGACAGAGAAAAAAAAAACAAAACAAAACAACAAAAAAGGTCAATCAGGCAAATGTGGTATTAAAAAAAAGGGAAAAAGAACATTCAGAATGACAACAGTTGAAATAGTTCTGATTACAAGCAGCCAGCTAATTAGACTTGGAAAACTGTATGCCACTAAAGCAGAACAGATGTTACTGACAATGCACAAATCCAAACCAATGCAAAAGAAAATGTATTAGAAAGCAGATAAGCTACATTTATGGTGGTTCCTCAGTCGCTTGGAGTGTAAGCAAGGCTATGCTCACATGCTTGCTACAAAAAAAGAAAGTAAAATGGCAGCCTACACAATGTGGGGGCAAAAACTCTCTGCAAAGTGCCAGATGAATGAAAAAAAATAATGACTAACAGAAACCAGCACATTCGACTCCCACTGTCGGCTAGGATATCTTATACTGGTCCTTTGCAACACATCTACAGTCAAAAAGCAGAATTAAAAGATGGAGAATGCAGCCTCTCCAAAGGCTCTTGGTACTTATCAGAGTGTAGCTTATTTTCATGTGTAAGAGGACAAGTTTCACTTCAGCTACTGCTCAAGTACCACGACCAAGCAGATCCACAAACACTCAAATCCATCCTTGAAGGCAAGAGCATCACCGCTCTATCAGGCATTTCAAACAGGAGCGAGAGCAGCCACACACATTTCAAGACTCTCCATTTCCCTGTAATCATCCTGTTTCTCCACTCCTCGACCTCTCTACTGTCATTTCCAAGAACTCAGCCATCAGTTGTCCTCCTGCTTCAGTTTATCTCTTGGAGCTGCAGCCTTTGAACTTACGCTTTTCAGGATCATCACAGCTTGCAGGTGGCTGCCAAGACCTAACTTGATTCCTATTGCAAGCATCAACCCATGAAGGAAAGCCTCATCCCCACCCCTAGGTAACCCATTAAGCCTTTGCTCCATATCTCCTCTGGGATCCAAAGAGATGATCGAATCAAAAATGGGCTCCAAGACCATTCCTACTGTCATTGGTAGAGATCTAGAGCAGCAGTACGCAAGGGCACACCATGGTTTTTACCTCCAGTGCTAAATTGTTATGACAAAAAAATGTACACCAAGAAAGTAAGTCTTTGGCAGGACAACTAGAGATAGCCAGGACACGGCTGTCAGAGGGCTCATGATAGCTGGCTGTCACCAATACCTGATATCCTCAGCCCAATCAACCAAAAAGCCAGTCCCAATATGCAGCAATCCTGGCAGGGATGCCTTCATCAATAGCTGGGGCATGGAGACCTTATTTACCTCTTTTAAGAGTAGAGGCGGCCCTGTAGAATGGCAGTCAGTCTTCCCAAGGCATGTGGGTATCTGGGTACAATCTCTTCTCTGCAATCTGTTTTTTCTTTCTTTTTTTCAGTTTGTTTTGAATGGAGTTGCTGAGGATATATAAGCCTCAAGGGTCTCTGGCTGGTACAAATCCCCATAGTGACAAGCTGTCTGAAAGCTCACACATATTTGTTGTTATTTAAAACAAACAAAACAAACAAACAAAAAAAGCCTGGCAAAGCCTAAGGCTAGATGGAGACCTCTGGAGCTGCCTCCTGTGGTGCTTGAATGTTGGCCTGGTTCTATTTCTTGGGACGGTGTTTCTCCATGTCTGTGCAGGTAGAGGAGAGAGTAAACCGCTCTCCTGCCTCTCCTTCATCCTCTCCCAGCCTTTCTCAGCCCTAGGCATATGGCCTTAGAGGATCATTTAATCAGTCTTTTGAGCACAGGACAAAATAGAAGGCAGCGCTGTATGGGAGCTGCATGCCAGGGAGGCTCCTCAACACATGCAGCTGGGAAATAAAGCACTTGTTTTCTCTCACCTGATATTTTTGTTTATTCTGATGGAAAGCAAGATGAGCTGCTGTGTTTGGAAATAAGGAAACAAAACTGTCTCTTGTAAGAAAACATTATATGAATGCTTAACTATGCAACCTTGGATTTAACTAAGAGGTTTTAATCAAGCTAGGATATAAAAGATTCAAAATGGGACTCACTTTTATTCCAGTAACAGGAATGTCCATAGTTAATGACAGCCATAAATTCAGAAGTGATATAATCCTCCCATTTGGGATTTAATCCAATCTCCAACTAAGTCCCTTTGAGATTTAATATGGAGAAGAATATACCTGCCACATGGTCTTGAATGCTTTAGCTTGAGGCATCTTTAAATGGCAACTGCCAGAAAGAGCATCTCACTCAATATATCCTTAGTCTGATCTTGTCTAGTGATCCCTAGCAGGCAGAAACAAGCTGATTCTCCCAAAGCTGGGCAGGTCAAGCTGTTTCATGTAGAGGATACTTTCACAGCAAGATAAGAGAGGAGAAGGGGCCAATCTGTGTCAGCACTTAATGCTTTGCTTCCCTATGTTCACCAGGGTGGTGAGCTCTGAAGAGAGCTAAATTTGCACAAACCTGGCTCTTTCTGGCTCTTAGAAACTAAACTGTTTCTGGTAACTTTTTTAATAGATATATGATCCTGACTATAAACTTGGCAAAAAGTTGAAAAAATAGAATAAGTAATTTTTTGCTCTCTCAGGTGTGTAAAAGAGGAGGCTTGGTAGAACAAGACAGCCACTCATTTCTATATGCAGCTACTAAGCAAAACCACTGCATCTTCTGCCGCTTTCTCTCTGGATTGCTGAGGCGTTAGTTATCAAAATACCACTTTTGATGGTAGTGCTGAGTAATTCTCTTGATGCAAACCCAAACCAAACCGACAGCTAACATATTCAGCTATCTTTCAATACTTTCAGAAACCAAACAGGGCCCTAAGAGCTCTGCAGCACATTCCCATCATGGTGGGCTGGCCATGGCAAACTTCACACTCTGCAGGTCACAAAAAATATTACCTTTGACATCTTAAAACCAAAAGGATATGTACCTTGTTTTCATTATTTTGGGCCCTTTTTTCTCCCTAGCTGCTTTGGAGTTGCAGCATTCCCAGCCTCAAGGGATGCTGAGAGAGAAGGACTGCATTCAGGCTTCAAAAAGCTTACAGTTAAAGCTTCCGATAAAACAGTAAAGCATCAAACAAATCCCCATTATTGGGTTTCTCCTTCCCAGGAGGGAAGCCATATACCTAAGAATTATTCTGCCTTTTTCATAACATTTTATCATTGCTATAGCAACCAACAGGACTATTAGGATGAGTGGATTAGGTCTGCAGATGAGGCATAAGCAGAAGGAGCAGGTAGTCTACCAAACTATGACCCTGTTTGCATGAAATTGCCTTGGTAATAAACAGCCAACAAAAACCCAGTAAAGCAAGCATGGGATCAAAGCAGCATGCTTTCCCAAAATACCACAAGAGAAAGAAGATAGGCTTATTCTGCAGCCCTACGTGTGGGTGTGTAGCAAAGGCAGGATGCTCGGGTTCTGAATCCAAGGGACAGTACGTATCTGGGGACCCAAAAAGCAGAAAGAGCAGCACTGCAGGTGCCCATCAGCTACAGTGAATCTCCACCCCAGAAGAGTGCTCTCAAGATGTGATCCTTGGCAGCTGTATGGCTCAGTGTTGGTGATATGCCTAACATCCTAAGCAAGCAGCAGTTGTTCATCACTTATTTTTATTTATTCTCTTATGACTGGATCCTTGGCTCTCAACATCTGTGGTGAGACAGATTTCTCCCAGCAAATCCCACATCCCTGTGGCATCCTTGATTCCCTACATTTCAGCAATAACTCCCAACACAAATCCCTCCTTTTCCATCTTCTGAAGCATCTGAGCCAAGCACACAGCCACCACTTTTTATTTGCTTTAGTTAAGGTGACTGCCTTCAATTCAGCTGTGTGAAAACACCTTCAGTTCTGCTAGTTGAAGATTCCTAACTGACAGCAAATGCACTCCATTTCTACATCACTATCATGCTGTGTACATGTGGGAGCATGAATTTGGGGCTGGAAAAAAAATAGAGCTTCAGACCAATAGGTTCACTTGGGCACCTCCCTGTTCTGTGTGATGAGATCATCACAACCAGCAAATATCTAAGAGCAGAAATTATAGTTCCAAAAAAAATATTCCCTACAAGCACGCCAGTACAATTACAGGCCCAAGTCCCTTGTTTCCACTGATATTTAACCAAAGATTAAAGTTCACTGCAAAACACAGCTACCAATACAGCTCTGATACCCAAAATGACATTCAAATTCAGGGTTTTGGCAATGCCAGTGCTCAGTTCAAGGTTTCCTGATGCTGGATTTTCTCAAGTGAAGGACTTACAGACTGTGATCATTATGAGAAAAGAGCAATGCGTTAACAGAAGTCAAGTATTAGCTGGGTAACATGCAGATGATCCTGTCCCTTTCACAGCACATGGGATCCTCATGATCCAGTTACCAAAGATCTGTACTTTCTGATCGGGTTTAAAAGGCTATGAAAAGCATAGCCTGTCCTGTGCATCCTGAGGATGCATAGGATCTCAGGGGAAGATCTGGACAGTTGCACTTTTGACTTGCAAACTGAGAAAATCTGACAGGGAAACCAACCAGGGCAAAGAAAACAAAAGCCCTACATATTTTACCATTACTATAACCACACAGAGAAGATTCAGATAACTACAGTTGGCTGCTTTGTGTGCCTGTGAAAGTAGGCATCATTTTAATGACAACATGCAATGTAATTGCATTTTTCTCTTCTCTTTCTAAGAAAGAAATTGCTGTCCTTGATGCAGGGCAGCACTGAATGGAGAAATAATTTTTGGGAGAATTTGCTGTTATGACTGTAAGGGAAACCTGCACCTTGTTAAACAAAAGTGTGATTTAGCCACTCACTAAAAGCAAAGGATAAAAATGATGATGACAAGCACATATTGTCAGATCCTGGACTACATCATTCAGGAAAAAAGTTTAATTAATCTTTTGTGGGCAGCTGGCTGACGAAGCCACGCAACGGCACTTAGGCTACCTTGAATCATCTGCGTGGTCTACTGAACAGGGTGGGAAATGGATCCAACTGCTCCTTCAGACCTTCTGAAAAATGATGTCATTTAGTCTGGCTCTACCAGGCTGAAAAGGCTTGAGCAGCACTGCTTTAGCTGGCATTATCTGTCCACATAGGTAATAACATCGTAGTGTATCTTCTTTGGCTTTCGGTCTTTGCAACTTCATGCCAAAATTAGCTCTATCCTGCCACATGCATTTTAGCAAGGTGGAAACTCACTGAGGATGAGGAGATTCACCCTATTTCCAGCAGATGTGCCAGATGTACAGTTTTGCTGAGAAAGCAGACCAAACCAGTTAACAAATTACACTGGGTGGACTGGTGAATCAACCGAATGCATTAAAAATGTGCATACAAAAATCAGTATTTTCCAAATGAAATGTTTTCACTTTTTGTTCCAAAAGAGCAGTTTGCATGAAAGCTGACTGAGTTTTTTGTATGATGCCATCTTTTCACTAGAGTAGAAATAAAAATAAATCACTTAGAAAAAGCACATCTGAGTTGCAACAAAATGTTTTATTGCCTCTGACCCAGTAGTCCCAAAATGTAGGTTTTCTGGGGGCTGGTTTTTTTGTTTGCTTTCAGAGGGAATAAACAATACCAAAAGCATGTTTTTGGTCAACCTTCATCTGTGTATCTTCTCTCAGTTTTGCAAACCATGCAGCTCCCTTCTCATAGGGATAGGGCCCAGTGCTTGCTCTTCTTTCCAAATCACTCAACTTATATTGCTGTTCACAGCCATCATAAATCATGTCCCTCAGCTTCTCACGCTTTATATACTTGAATTCAGATCACCCTGCAAAGACAAGCTACAGCAAGAGAGAATATGAACCATTCCCTGTACTGTGATGTCTATCAAGAAGTACAGTTTAGCCTAGACGCCAATGGTATGGTTAGTGATGAATCCTCTCTTAAGTGTCCATTAAAAAAAGTCCACAACACATGTTCCCTTACTCCAATTGTAACAACTCATCTGAACTCAAATGTTACTGGAGTAGCCTCTCTGTCCTGATTTCATTTTGCAAATTCTGTCTGGTTCTGTGCATCACTTAGCATTAGCTTACTTATTCCATTTTACTCCCAGGAAAAGAAAATACATTCAAAGTAGGTTTGTAGCAGTTGAAGCTCTAGAGTTCTTTGTGATTTTCCTTACCAGCATTCAGCAGTGTCCTTTTCTGTGTTACACACAGAGTTTTCAAGTATTTAAAGAACTCTGGTCTTCCACGTTCACTTGCAATTTATTTCAACAGTGAATGCAATAATGAAAAGTGAAATCACACATATTTGCTGGAGGACAACAGGTATTTTCAGATCTTTTCCTAGTTCCCTCCAACAAATGCTCTGACGTTTAGATTTATCGAGCTGTGTTCCTATAATAGCCAACAGGATTCAGTTAATAAACTTCAATAAACCTTCCTATTAAATTTCTCTCAAATAGGTTTGTTGTCACTTGCAGCATCTAATCTATTCATTAAGAAGCTATTAATACTGACTTCAGTGAAATGGAGTTTCAGCAAATGAAGTTGTTAAGCTCTGGGCTATCTTCTGCCAAATGAAACATCCCATGTTTTTATGCAGAGACAGGGGAGAGAAAGAATTTCTTTGCCCCTTTTTTCCCTTCCTTTCTTCAGAAGACAAACCTCTCTGGATTATAAACTAAAAACTGTTCAAAACACACAGCTAGTCTAAACCAATTTATAAATATTTGCCTATTCACTGATTCCTTCTCAACTGCCTGGAGCAGAAACACTGTTCCAGTATGTGATATTTCTTTTTATCACTACTATCCCTTCCAAGGGTTTATATCTTAATGTACCTTGACTACTCAAACATGCATTATCCCTAATTTTTCCTGCTTATGTTTTTTTCTTATTAGACCTTTTATCCAAGATGTGGACAGCCTGGCTTATGGTAGAAATCAGACCATACTTATAGGAATCTATATAAGCAACCATGCTTGCTTTCTTCCTCCTTCACAGTCATCATATTACAATTGATCTGCAGCAATACTCCACTGGATCTAATACTCCCCAAAGCCTGCTCTGATTTCAGAAATTGCCTTGCCCTTAACTTTTCTTCTTTAAATCTGATCCATCTAATGACTGAACTTCCAATTATATGGCTGTCAATCCTAAAATCAAAGCCAGTTCATAATATCTCCCAAAGGAAGAATGTCATGTCACTCACTGAAATCACTGCAACAAATCTCAGATAACTCAGTTTCAGTCTACGGAGAGGCAAAATAAACTAGAAGACAATCGACAATGGGATTCATTTTGCACGTAGACAGAAATAGGAGCTAAATTCCCTATGTTTTGATCCTCAGTGCAGAAAATCGTAATTTTCCTGGCATCAAATGTATGGCTGATTAAAGGGAAAAAAAAAGAAAAAAGGAAAAAGAAAGAAAAAAAGGCTGCTGAGTTTCCCTTACAAAGAGAAAATACTCTTCTGTCATTTACCTGAAATTTCTCTCTACTTTGTACGTGATTATCAGGATGGGTCATTTTGAGGCCAGATGCTGACATTTAGCCAAATCAGCAGCTGCTTAAAATGGTTGCAGAGGTTTATGGCTTGCAAACAGCGATCCCTCACAGCTGATTTGGTGCAATTGCATGTGGAGTATTCCCTCCAAATATGCCCTCCATCTGGACAAGTGACCTCAGGCAGGGTTATCTATAGGGTCAGCGGAGGATACGTGTAGTCTGTAGGGGTTACAAGAGGGAACAGAAGAAGCGGAAGGGCATGGTGGATGAATTCAAAGAGCTTCATGAGGAAAATGCCAGTGGCGGTGAGATGGGGAGTTAAAGGAACAAGCTCCTACATTTGGTAAAGTGGAAATTTCAAAGTTCTCATATAAATTGTCCACACTACTGCAGTCTCTCTCTGGTGTTGTGAGCAGTGCTACAAGCATCTGTGGTACTGGGACAGCAAGCAGTCTTGAACACCGATCTCCCTGGTGAAAAGCAGAATCCACAGTGCTCAAGAAACCGTGACTGAATGAGATGCTAGAAAATAGCCTGCACGCTAGCTCTGGATGATACCACACAGATGCTGCCAGGGACTCCCACCCTGCTTCTCAACCACTGATTTCCACCAAACATCTAGGAGACACCTCTAAAAACGCTTATCACCCTCTCAAGATGCAGCCTGGGCTGAAATGGAATAGAAACCAAACTTCTAAATATACCCCAGAGGCAGGAGCAATTTCACATTGTTCTTGCTGTTTGTGGCTAAACCACAGGCCTCCAGGCTCCAGGACTGAATCCCTTCAGACAAAGACTAAATTTCCTAGGACTGAATGCTTTGCTAGCCACTGAGAAAGAAGATGGTTGAAGCAGGGATTGCTACGTCCCTCAGATTCATGCAGCACCTTGCCCATACTGACTCAGAAACAGTAGCAAGGACAGTGTTAAGCATCAATACCTCAGCAGTTTTCAAAAAGTATAGGTTCTGGGGAAAAGTGCTGTGTCTTAAATTTAGATCATAGATTTAAAGCAATGATGATGAAGAAATGAGATTTGCAGATTGGCAGATTATGGTCTCTGAATGTCCACAGGCTGCTGCCCCTACAAGGGCCACCTCGATTCAACTTTGAGAAGTCCTCTGCATTTATTGTCCAAAAAACCCTTTTTCTGAAAATAGAACACAAAGGATTTAAAGTATCTTCAGGAGGAGGTCAGATTTAAATGGACACATTGCTCTCTCCACACATCTACAGTTGTAGAGTGATGGTACCTACAAGAGCAAAGTGTCTGAAGGAGACAAACAACTGCAGGCAACTTGGAGTATGTTGCACTAACCCTGTGCAGTATCAAATCCAGTGCCACAGCAAGAACAAGAATGTAAGAAAAAAAAGTGATCTAGCAAACTTGAAAGCATGTTTAAAAATGTCAGTGGTCATCACTAACTCTGTCTGCCAACTTGCATGTTCACACAGCCAAAACTTGCAATGCTAAAATGGAAAAAAACTCACACCATGAAACCATCTCTGAAAGACATGACACGAAAACTGACTGACATCGCAAGAGAAACTGGGGCACTGTTTGCTGCCAATTATAAAACCAAAACAAATGGAAAGAAAACAGAGAAAATATTTACTATTTAGTATCTTTAAACCACAAGATAGGTGTTACTCAAAGCTGGTAAGTGTTTAGACAGATTGTGATAGATCAGTTGATGGCGCCCTTTGAATATCTTATCTAGATGAGTAGAGGCGTTTCCACCTCTCCCAGAGCTTGGCTGCTTGTTATTTGTTTTATATGCAACATAAATTCAGCAGAAATCTGACTGTCATGCTGGTCATATCAATCCATCATGGACTGAACAAGCATCTTGAGAAAGACTGACATATGACAACAGTAGCACTTCCATGGTCCAAATTTCCACCTGCTTTCTGCTTTATCTAATTACTGGCAGCAAAGGATCAGCATCACAAATGGGTTATAATGAGCAGCAATCACTCATTGAAGTATACCAGGGACGGGGTTTAAGATTCCCAGGGGAATCTTGATTTCATTTTCCTTTTTCCATTTTGCTCTTTCCTTTTCTTTCTCTTTTCACCTCCTCTGCTTGTCTGTCCTTTTAATCACACCAAACTCTATCCCCTTCTCACTGATGTATTGCCAAGTTAAGTCCCGACCATGAAACCCACCACCCCTGCAGAGAGCTAAACCAAAGCGTCTTCATCTTGCAATGTCAAGAGGCAGCCCCTGTTTCTGATCCTTAAGGGAAGCGTTGGGGAGAGTGACCCAAACATGACTCACTGCATTGCCCCAGGGCTAACCTGCAGCTCCCAGCTCCTACCAAAGGAGGAATTTCACGTTCTACCGTGTTTTCTAAATAACTGCTTCCTAATAATGTAAGATAATATGGACACCTGAAGATAACTTAAAACTTCACTCACCCTTCCTGCAACACACACAGTTGTCCCTACTGAGTTAACAGCACAGATACAATTTCAACCTGGAAATCACAGCTTAATTATATTTTTGAGTGGGCGGGAGGAATTTGAAGGAAGATTTCATTTAGGAAACAATCAGGTCTCGGTTGGGTTAGAAATCAGGATATTAATGTTCTTCATTTTAATTTTCCTCTCTGACTCAGATTCCCACTGTTTGAATTTAAGCTCAATTTGTTCTGTTCATTATGAAGAAATCCACATGAATTTGACATTAAACTGATTATCTCTGAAAACAGTAGCAATAATTTCCCTTTTTCCTGTGTACATTTCAGATTAAATCTTTGTGGTTGATATAAAAACGCAGGGGAGAAATAATAAAGCAAAGGGAAATCAAGTGTTTATTCCTGAGTGCTACTTAGAAGCTGAGACACTTGAGCATTTGGGAAGGAAAAGCAAGTGGCAGGGGTAAACTATATCCCTATTTCCATTTTCCATTTCAGCCCATTTGCACGGGAACAAACAAGGAATGAATATGGCTTTCCTAGCCAGGAATAATATCTTGTGTGCCAATACTGGGGATCTTAGAGCTTTGTGATAACTTTCTGATGGTGTTTACTGGCAAAGGCATGCCCTCTCATGAACAGACCCTCAGGGCCACAAGGATGAATTCATATTTAAGATTCACCATCCCGCAGTAAGAACTGCCAGAGGTCCTAGGCTCCAATCCTGCATGATAGGCCTTAATGGCCCTGATGACCCCCTGGGAACCTACATCCCCTGCTTGGTCCTGAGCACCCTGTCCTTGCCTTGTGTCTGCCTCCTGGGTAGCTTGGACCTGGATTATAGCCCAACTTCCAGCCCTGTCTCTGCCAACATCTCCTGCTGCTCTGGGCTGGGCTCTAGACATGGTTCATGTCTTTATCTTGTCCGTGACTGTGCATGGACCTTGCAGCCAGCACCCAGATCTGTTTGCTGGCTTAAGTTACTGCGGGACCATGTCCCATTAATGAGGGCACGGCTTGTGCTTGATTTCCCCACAGCTCCCAACTCTTTTCCCTCATTAAACAGAGGGAGTATGCTGCTCTTACAGCTCCCTGGATCTTTCTTATCCTTCAGACAAATGCAGCAGCAATATAGACCACCAAAAATGTCCCCCCAGGAGGCCTCTGTGATTGGGTGTGGTGGGGATGACTTGCAGTGCTTTGGGTGCAATGGGACATAAAGCATATATGTGCATAGCCAAAAGATAAGAGGCACACATACTCTTGTTTGTATAGCAAGACTATTAATGCAATAAACTATTAAACTTGCTGTCTAGTTTGCAAGCCATGACTCTGAGCATTACAGTGGGAGTACAGCACTCGAGTGAGGCTCAAGGCAACAGACTTCTGGAGTAGTTACTATTTTTAAAGAAATCTGGTGGCTTTAGCCCTAGTCCATTTATTTCCTCAAAGAGGAAAAAAAAAAAAAAAAAAAAAAAAAAAAAACAAACCAAACATTAAGATACAGTAAGCTTCACCACAGATTAAGATAATATTCCTTTATCTGTTAACTTGAATGGCTATACATAGCTCTATCAGTGCATTTTCCTATAACAAAGCACTGCCTCATACTAGTGACAAACTCTTCTTTGCTTGTGCTGCTCTCAAGCCCCAACAAAACCAGAAACGCTCTTTTCTTTAACAGATAATTTCCTTTTTTTCTCTGGAAAAAAATATCACACTCTGCCCCAACTTGAAAACCTGACAACTAACAAAGTACCATATAGTTCATGATGATTTCTTTTTTCTCTCCCAGTCGTCTCACATCAAAAGAGAGACAGTAATTACTATATTACCTCTCACTTAAAAATAGGCTGAAGTCACATTGCTGTTTTGTGCTATTACTGCTTGTTTGCAAGGCTGTCTCAGCTATCTGAGTGCTTTCTGATAACCACGGTCTGAAGGTGACAACAAACCTGTCCTTCATGTCCCTGAGGTGGCCACTTGGACACAGTCAAAGCTCGGGCCTGTGCTGTACCATCATAACCAGCAGTGCCCATGCTTACAGTGGCCCCCTGCAATCTACTCTTGACATAAGCACTGTGCTGAGAGACACCCCATTTTCCTTTGCTCCCACCACCCATAGGTCCATGATTAAATTACCAAAGCACAAGTGCAGCAGAATTGGAATAACAGTAATGCTGCTAATTGCTTTTAACCTGTAGCTCTTTTTCAAAACTGTCCTTAGCTTAAGTAACAAGACTGCTGCTACAACCAAGCAGCCATCTTTTCTGCATTTCCCTCATTAACCTAACAGAAAGGGAAAATTGTCTGCTGCTTTATCTTTGTAACTCCTACTTTTCAGCCTTCAAAATAGTGTTTTAGCAAACAGTCCATCCTACTTACATCCCTTGTAGTTCAGTTTTTCAGCACTGCATCTGAGTGCCTTTATCAATACCACTTTACACCAAAAACCCTATAGGCAAAGGAAGACTTCTCTTTTCTACTCATGAGGTAATCAGCTTGGTTCAGCTTTTACACCCTTGTAAATTTTCAGTTCTGGGAAAAGATGTAGAGAAGAGAGTGGATGTGAAATAGATGGCAGAAACATCCAGCCAGACCCACAGTGGGAAAAATTTGGGCAGGGCTGTGGAGTGGAAATGCAAGGAATTCCCTTGGCTGGTACAAAAGATCCGTGACCATGGGGTGGACTGACATGCTGTTCATTTGACAGTAGAAGAGGAAATCCACAGCTGCTTTCTGTTCCCTTCCTCCTGATTTCAGTGGTATAATAACCCCAAATCCACATCATTACTAAGCCATAATGAGTAGAAAGGGGAAACAGAGCCTGAAACAAACATTTTGGACTAAGGTGTAATTAGACATTACCTTAAGGAAATATCTGAAATGGTCCTGTAAGTCTTAGGAATCAAGTGTGAGTACAGTTTTCATTACAGAATGCATTATATCAGGCAAGTTTGCGGTCATGCTCAAAATTACAGGTATAATAAATGAGAATAACAAAAATAACATTATGGCCAGTTACTCTCTGGGTGGGGAGAAGGAATGGGAAGTAGGTAATGGAAGACCTGGCTCTGAAAAAAGCCATAAGCAGTGTAGTATCTGCTAAATTGGAAAAATACATATTACATTTATAAAGGAGGGATGCACTAACACAGATAACATATTCCAAACTGGCACTCAGGAGCTTCATAGAGAAGAAGAGCAGATGGGATGCTGGTTATCATATAGTAATAAGGATAGGTAGAACAGTCTTGCTTGGGACTTTATCCAGCAGCAGGGGGCCAAGAATACTGTAAATGATATCAGGAAAAAAAGGCTTAAATTGGAAAGAACCTCACTTGGAGCATGTCTCATTGCTTTCTACTTCCATGACAGAAAAAAGAAAACTCAGCAGTGGCCCAAGAAATAATTGGGCCAGGACCTGAAGGATGGGATGATTCTGCAGAGGAAGGATCATTTTCTCCCTGTTTTAGAAAGGGGGTTAGTGTCTAAAGGGTCTTAGAAAAATGCCAGTGCAAAAAGAATGTTTAATGTAGAATAATACAGATACTTTCATGTAAAAGGTACCTAGGCTGGGAGGTCTGGAGAGGGACTTCTGAAGAGGTATGTAAGCCTGTTGTGTCATCCTTGGACAGCGAAAGCTACTAACCATATAATTCAAGGCTCACACTAGACTCCTCTGAGCTTTACTGCACACTTGCAAATAAAATATTAACGAAACAGATACTTTAAAGCTTGATATGTATTAAAAATTAAGAGGAAGACAGGAACTGTGAAAACTGCAATGCCCCATTGGTCTGTTCAGGCTCCAGCTCTCTGGAGAGATTGGAGAAACGAAGTGTACTCTACACAAAGCCCTAAGACAAAGAACTTTTCAAACAGAATAAACAGGATAAGGTGTGAAATATCTGGGACCCCGTGCAGTTGGGATTACTGTGTCAGGTGTATTTTCCTAGCAGAACTGACCACTTGTTGCTTTGGAGATACTAACTCCCAATATTTTAAGCTCCATTTTGTAAGAAATAAAAAAAAAACAAAACAAATGACAAATCTTGTGCCTGACTGTCTGAAAAAGAGGGAGGATGCCCCTGTATAACAGCACAACTTATTCGAGTAACTTAAGTGTTCCACCTACAAAGGGTTTCTTTCCAAGACAGTCAACAGGCTGCTTCTGTAGACAGTGGAGAGATTAAGGCCCTTTGGGTGATTCTTCTCATCCAACAGTACAAAAGGAAAATAGCTAGATGAAATCCACTCTGAAGTTGCTTCCCACAGCAGCTCTTTTCCCAACGGATCTTTAAATAACAGGCACATCTAGTAACAGGCTTTCACCACACTGCAGTGAAGATTGCCCACTTGAAACCTCTTCACAGCTTTCCTGATTTATGGTCACACTTGCTTCTTCACATGGAAAAAAAAGCTTAAACCGAAATAGGAGAGATGTCTCTCTCTTGTGATGAGTCCAGAAGATCCTCTTTTGATCCCTTCTGTAGCCTCAGCTGCATTGGAGAGCAAGTCAACTTCTGAGCTAACTAAACGAGTGAATGTCTCATGCATAACACATTTTGGTTTGCCACCAAGATGGAGTGATAGACGGCCAAGGGAAACAAGGCTTCTTAATGTAACCTTTGTGCAACAACCAATCTCCCTCTAAATTATCCCTGGCTGTAGGTGTCCAGTCTCTGATGCAAAGACAGAGAGAAATGCAAAGGTAACGCATGTGGATAAATCAGCCATTTTGCAGTAATGGCATCTTCTAGCCCTCTTCATTAATGAATTTTCAGTACAAAGTGAAAAAACACCAGAGTGAGTTGAGGAAGTTAACATCTCCACTGCCTTCCCCTTTTCAATGGTTCAGGAGATGTATACTGTGTTCAGAGAACTGAATCATATACCTCTAGTTACCTAGTACTTAGTATTACTAACAGCACAGTTAAAATTAATCAAGCCTATCCATAGGCAAAACTCATCCTAAAATCAGTGTGAATTCTGAGTGAATAAAGACTGAATAAAAACCAAAGTTCCAACTCAATTCTCAGTAGAGTTTTGCAGTCCAACCATAAGGACTGGAAATTTTTTTGATTTTCACCATCATGAGAGAACACCTGGGCCCAGCAATCCCAACTCTATCCTCTCTTAATTCCAGCATCAACTGGGCATATACACAAAACAGAATTTGGTGTCTGGCTGCTCAAAGCTAAGCCATAAGTTAATTGCACTGGAGGAGAAAGAAACCAATCTCTGAGGCCCTTTGTTGGTATTCCTTTACTGTTGTTTTCCTGAAACTCCCTGAAAAAAGACCAGTTTTAAAAAGCCTGTTCAGATTTCCTTCTGTGCCAGGCACCACATTTTGTTTGTCATATACGTTTCTGCTAGCCTTCCCTCTGCAGATGTCTATAAAGTTCACATCAGTCAGTTCTGTAAACTAGATATATTAACATCAACACAGACAATTTCATTCCAAGCACAGTTTTTTCTCACATCTATGCTCTCCTGCTCATTTTTGGTTTCATAAAAATGACACTATTGCTACAAATCCAGGACACTCAGGATTCCTGTTATGCTTAACACAGGCTGTACAGTGCCATAACAGCCCATTTTCACTGTCAGCAATGAAGCCTGACACCTCAGCAGCTTCTGGCTCTAGCAGTTTGCTGAGGAAAAAGGGAGATTTCCACTTTATTTCATTTATCCTTTTTTGCTTCTCCTAACTCCCTTCCAGAAATTACAATTCTTGAAAATGCATGTGTAATAGTAAAGAAAACGGAAAAAAGGCAACAACCACCAAAATCCCTCCTCCCAGTTATCACTGTGACTTCTCTTATGTGGGAAAATGGGGTCCAGTGCAAATTTAAGGTAAGGAGGAAGGGGCAGGGAGTGAAGCAATACATTTCCTACTCCTTAAAGCCAACATAAGAGTTAGAGATATGAAAAATAGCTTATAATTACCTCTGTTGAGTGAAGCTGAACTGTTTATATCTCCAGTAATAAAGGAAGACTCGGACTGCTTTCGAACTGTGTCATTCCACATCCTACGAATCCGGCTCTGAAGAGGGATTGAACCACAGCAGGTAATGAAATTTTAGCAAATGCATATAGGTTTCTTTCTGGCTCACTAAAGATGTCTATTGGCATGTTTAGCTCAAGATGAGACTTGTTTCTAGCCAGCTGTAAGCAAGCAGTTGCTGTTTGTTATAACACACCTTGTACATGTCAGACCTTACCTGCATAACTTCATGACACAAGCACCTATCTCAAAGATGCACATAACTGGATTGCATACATCTAAACTAAAAAAAGCGAGAGAAATCATATTAAAAATAAACCCAGATGCATGCGAACTACAGACCTACCAGTATAGCACCAAAGAATGGGAAAATAACTGAGACACAGAAATATTCATGCTTCCTATTCTATCTCAGATAGCTTGTGTCTTATTTTTCATGAAGTGTAACAGAAGCCTTCATCTGTGTCTTGGCGTCCCTGAAAGAACAGAAGTTTTCTATAGCTACTATCCATCTTGGGGAATATCGGGAGAAAAAAAAAAATCCTCATAAATGAATGACTTTTGTTCCCCTATTGAAAAATCTGGAATGGTTTTACCATCTGTGGCATAGCTTCTGCTGCTGGGGAAACAGTGTCCTGAATATGCTTGCCTTCTGCTTTTTTCTCAAATACACTGTGGAGTATCTATCTCTGTGGCTTTTATGCCACTGTCTTGCTTCTCTCCAAGGACACCTTGCAAAAGATCAAAAATTCAGTCAATATGTATCTTGCAAGCGGTTCAATCATGTGTCCAGGGAAAACTCTCTCTTTATCTCTCATAGTATGATGGATGTGTCCCACAGCTGCGTTGAAGTGGTCTTAGGTGGTCTGGAGGATTGGGAAGGCTGGTTTCCACTGTGGCAGACCATGTTTTTCCCAATTGCGAAAAATCCAGTAATTCCTATAGTGGGATTCTATCCATGAAAGATCTTTCAGTGCTTATTCATGTTTTCACAGCTGAGAAGTGCCCCCTAGTCATTAACCATGCAGTAATGGCTTCTCCTAATCATGCATTAGCCTTTTGTAAATGAAAGCACAATGTAACATGAGGCCCATGGACTTTTACAGCTATTACTTTTACCTGGACATTTAATCTATTGTTTTTCTCTGACATGACCCATTATGGACTAATTATTATGTTTCCTAAGTGCTTTTCAGAGAAAAAAAAAGGATCTTAGGAGTTTTCCTCTTGTGGACTTCTCTACTCAAAAGCTTGGAGTCAGATGCTTTTAACAACTCAGAATGATTTTCATTTACTTTCCATCACCTGTGTGAAGTTTCTCCTGCCTATGGTAGCCCTCAGGCACTTCCATTCTTCCAAGGACAAGGCTCTGCAGGCAAAAAAATCTGCCTTGGTATTTCAAACTTCACCTGCCATGAAAGGATTGCTGCCAGGAGACTCAGTCTACCCTCAAAAGGGCTTGTTTTCTTGTGCTGAGACTGCCAAAAGGGAGAACCTATTAAAATCAACTCCTCTTAGAGAAGAGAGCACTTAACCCAGTAGCTAAGTTATGTAAGCCAAAAATATTCAATGTTGCTAATGTTGCTGGATATAGTGAGTTTTAAACATTATTGATTACTGTGGGATGTGATGGCCTACTGCAGAGAGGCTCCAGATTTTATTGCTGATTTTTTGCCCTGCATAGCATCCACACCTATGTAAATGCCAATGTGGAGCTCTTGGATGACATCTTGGAAAATGCTGAAAATAAATAATAATTTGCTCCAAGGCATAAATCACAAATTAGGTTTTCCTGGGAGGTTATAAACTGTTACTCACTTCATGTCTTTCATAATTTAATAGTGGAACTGCCATGTATAATTACTTTCATTAGTAACAGTGAATAAATTTGTGTTTGGTTTCTATTGATTAAGAAGTAAGCTTCTTCATTTTATATGAACTGTTCATCCATAAATCTGCACCTGTATGTACAAGCTTCAAAATTGCTAAGTGCATAAACTACATAAAAACTTAATTTTCAGGTGACCAAGGCATAACAAATCCAGTAACTTAATCAGATAATCTGACTACAGTGGCTTCTCCTAAGATATCTAAAAACTAAGGCAAATTGAGTGAGGCAAGGAATTGATCAAACCACCAATCACCAGAAAGCAAGCCTTTTCACTGTAAAGGCTGTTGCAATTCTCCTGTAGTCTTCTTTTAGCAAGAAAAATACTTGGTTGTTACAGCATCATTCCTGTATATAGCAAAAGCAGTGACAACCTTCAGCTCATGATTAAAGGACATGCTGAGATGTAGCATAGCAGAGAAAATGCTCCCAATTTCTGATTCCCATAGACAGCAGGCAGAACAGCTCAGGTGATGACCACCCACCTGCCTCTAGAAGGCAAATTTTGACATTTTATTCTCATCACAATTATTTAGAAGGTTTTTGGAGAGGCACTAACTGCCATCAGATCCTAAGGGAAGCCACTGGATTGAATTCAGGCCCAGCAGGGAGGGAGCCTCTGTGGGTGCACTGGGAAGAGGCCCAAGGCAGCTCATTTGGCACTAAGAGGATATTCCCTCCCAGCATAGCCACAAAGGATATTGGCATGGTGGTGCAAAGGATCAGGGTGTGAACAAGAAAGGTGAGTTACCTGTGAGCCTGTTGAATATCTTCCAGGTGTCCGTGACCCCGAGGTCTTCCCTGAGCCAATAGAGCTCTCTGTACTTTTCCCACTACAGCAATGTGTGCGCAGGCATTTTCCATACTCTTTACGTACCTAGCCAAGGAAAGAGCAAAGATGGTTAGGTCCTCCTCCAATCCACTGCTTTTCAATTTTTAAAACAGCTTTGATTTTTCCTGAGTGGTTCATTAAAACAATAGCTGTTGCAGTATGTAGGGAATAATTACGCCTTGCAACTGAAAGATCTTGATACATGAGCTACACCATTTATGGTGGTGTAAGAGACAGCTTTTATGAAAGCAAAGCTGCTTGTTGACACCAGTCGGTTGTAGCTTCCTCTGAGGCACATCAAAGGAGCACAGGAGATACTACAGATATAATATTCATGACTGAAAATTAATATCCTCATAGATTTGATATAAACTAGCATATTGGCTCATCAAGGCACTGAAAGTTATTGCTTCTGGAAGGGAATTAAGAAGACGAATTCCAAGAGAAACATAAAAGCTATTGATTTTTTTTTTATTTTATATTTCTTGCAGTAAATTGAAACTCCAAGAAGCTATAGGGCTAACAGCCCTAGAGATTACATTCCCAGTGTACAGTAGGCTGGAGCCTACTTTTCCACATTAAAGTGCAAGTCAGCCAAGTTTTGAATGGGCATCCCAGTCAACCCAAGCCAACTCTTTGTTTGGAGTAAAGCTGTACTACCTCCTTGCGTGTCAGGGCAGGATCTAAGCTTTGACTGAGCTTCAGGTGTGACTTCTTATGGGCAGCAATACCCAGAAATCAGATGGGCCAAGACTAAAACTAAGCAGTGTGTAATGAAAAGCCAAAGGCAGGTCACATTGCCTGTTGCAAAAAAAAAAAAAAACATAAACAAATAAAAAGCTCCTCAAATCCGATGCATGTCAGAAACAGCAGTTGACATTCCTTGGACATGCAGTTAGCTGTGAAATTCTGCCAGACTATCTTATGAGCGTTTCAAAACTGTGTGAAACAACTGTTTAAATAGGAAATTACAGCTTTTTCATTAGGCTTTTCCTTAAGTGCCTGAGACAAACACAATACCATGAGCGACCAATATGCTCAAGTGCCTCATCAATCCTTTGCTGAGAGAAAATAATTCAATTGCTTTAATTAGCCACCTACTGTTTGCCTCTCCGTAGCTTTTTGCTGATTTTCTAGTCCATGACAGAAAGGAAAGGAAGGGATTTTTTTTCTTTCTTTCTCTTCTCATATAATTCCTCCCTCAGCTCTTAGTTCAGAGAAATGCATCTATCCTACAGTAAATAATTAGCTATATTCTCCTTCCCTCCATTTAACCATATATCAGGAGTGACTCTAAAGTCACCAGGGATGGTTTAAGGATGTAGATTGGCTTGAGACAGAAAAGAGAATGGTTCTTCCATGCCAAGTGAGCACCCATATAACCAAGGAGCCTGTAGTGCTGTGTCCACATTATGGACTGATTCTTTATGAGGTGCACTGGAGGTGAGATGATGGACCAAGGACAAGGGTGCAGAAATAAAGATTTCTTGTCAAAGAGGCACCTGCAGGTTAACTAGCAACGGTGATGCTTCCCACATTCTTATTATCATGTTGCCCCCAAACTTTTTTGCTGAAGGTTTTGGGATCATCATGCTGTTGCACCTTGATGAAGCTTTTAAGCAGTTGCATCTAGATAAAGCTTTTGAGCTTTTTAAGATGCACAAATTTGAGATGAAATGACAGGACAAAACTCTGAAACCCAAAAGGTTTCCTTTGGTTTCAAGAATGACATCTTTTCACAGTTCTGCAGATCCTTCTAGAGGCATCGCTCACAAAGCTCACTAGCTGGAGTAATTTTGCTTATCTTTTCACAGGTCAGATCTCCCCTCCCTTTTATAGGAAAACATGCAGCAAGCCTGGGGCTCTTGGATGGAGAATAGACCTCAGCATGGTCCTGACTTTATCCAGTAAGCTACTTCACCAAAAGCCACTGGTTACACTGAGAAACTCTTCCCTCTGCTTATATCAGATAAAGAAATTGTCCTTTAAAACAAAAATGGCCATAAAAAAATTACAAACAGATATGCACAGAACTGAAGAGCTCTGTACTACTGAATTTTAGTGAAGAATAAAATGCTTCTTAAAAATATTAATTACTGATTGTCAGAGACTGTAAGCTTGATCCACATATACACAGATTTTATTTTGATTTTTTTCCCACAGAGTTTAACTAATTTACTTCACTGTTATCTTGTAAATGTTAATTGGGGCATACTTCAAGTTCTACCAAGAAGCACTTACTGTGTTTGCTTTGAGGAAGATTTCCAAAAGCTCACATTAGGATCAAGTAATACAACAGCTCTTGCAGAGCACAGGTCCTTGAGTTGTTAAAAACGTGGCAGAAGCAGCCCCTGTTACATACTGTCAGCCCATATATGCTGCTGTAGAGAAGAGCGATTTCACACAAGGACTGAAAATGAGGATGTAAAGCTCCATTTTGCTGTGAGCACTCAGCCACATGAGGATTTTCTGGATGCTTGTAGAGTTGCTCCCATCTCACATAGCATATGGGAGAGGAAATCTGGCTTACAGCAGGTAAAGCCCTTTTACAGGTTTGCTACTGTAGAGCCCTACAAACTGACAGCTGCCTTTTCCCTTGCTCATCACCAGTGCCCAGGCTGCTGAAATGCCACTGCCACGATATTAGTTATCACCTCATTCCCTTGCATCTTGCTGGTTTCCAGTCTAAATACCATCCTTACTGAATATATGGAGATAAATCTGTGTAAGATGAATTCAGGGCACAGATGATGTTACACTGAGGTTGTTAGGTAACAAAACCACCCTGTTATCATCACTTCTGCTGCTGGAAACTGTCTGTCTTACCTTTTTCTGGAGGACACAATGGAAAATGAATATAAACATTCCCTGCAGAGAATTGAATATGGTGAAGAGATACGCCATGATGACTGTGCTTTCATTAATATACATGAGTCCAAACGCCCAGGTGAGTCCTAATAGGCAGAGTAGGGCTATGGCACCTATAACCCAGGACCTGTTGGGAAAAAACAAGAAAAAAAAAGAATAAAGGGATTGATTTTTCACCTACAGAAGAAGGCACATGTCTACAAGCAGGAAGATTTTGCCCATGGTTTTAGCAAAAAGCAAAGAGCGCATCAAAATGCATTGGAGGGAATTTTGTCTTCAAGCTGGATACAGTTTACAAATCTTCAAGCTTGAGGAAACATACAAAAAGTGGAAGTGTTATGAGCATAGATATTTATCATAACCAAAGCATATTTGTAACCACAATGTTTCTATTCTCCCCTCATCCCCTGCTTTTTTAAATGCAAAAGCAGTGCATATGTAAATGACATGTAGATGCTATTTCTGCAAATGGCAAGAAAAGAAAATAAACCAACCAAAACAACTCTAAATGTCACGTTTTTAGTGTCCACTGGTTTCACTGGGGCAGGAATGCCAGCTGGATTAGCTTCTTTATGCTTAACACCAAGACAAATGTATTGCTGCATTTTAGCTAGTCTCCCATATGCCTGTAAGCCAGATAAACAACTACAAGCAGGTGGGCAAGCCCTCACCGCTTGCCAGATCGGCTCTGCACAAGGAGGCTCTGTGTGATGCTGCTTCACACTTCTTCCACCCTGTGTTGAGGGGAAATATATATACACATATAGGCACTCGCACACCACATTTGCTGAAACAGTATCTGCTACCACACTTCTGCTCAGAGAAAAAGAAAGGCAATCCTTCTTCATATCAGCTGCAAAACTAACATTACCACTTGCTCCAAACCAGGAGGAATGAGAGATTAGGGGTGCAGCCACTACTTGGCCCCAAAAGTTGTCCAAGAAAATATGGGTAGTCTGCAATTTCCACTTTCTTTCTTCCAGGAACTTTCTGCTTGGACTAACAGTGCTGAGGGCATGGGATGGCTGTGCACTTTCAGGAAAGCTGGAAGATCGTCTGGGATGGCAGAAGTATACCATGCTACTCTTCTAAATAACTCTTAGTCATCTGCTAAATTAACTTCTCACAAACTGATCTTCCAATACCAGGGCATGAGATGAAGTGTGACAAGCAGGGAAGGAACTGGGTCACTCTTCTAGCCATCTCTAGTTTCCACATGCTACATTACCTACAACTTTAAAGGAACTGCTGCTGCACAGGGGAGGAAGTCAGCTCCTAGCTGGGAAGCACAGCGGGAAGCACACAGCATGCAGCACTGTGAGCATCCCTTTACCCTTTCCCTTAAGGCCTTGATTTTCTTGTCTTCCCCTGGTAATGTTATATCCAATCTTCACACCCTTTCCTCACTGTTTAACTCTGTTTAACTCTTTGGTTCCCCAAAGGAGATAAGCCTCCAGCCAGCCAGCACCTCTTCTTCCTTGTCCAGTCCACAGCAGTGTGGGTTGCAGCAGAAGGGTTCATAGGGACAAGGGCCTACCTACATCTCCAAGCCACTTCAGCCTTGTAGAAACTTGCCCAGGGCTAGGGCATATTTGGGCTTCCATCTGCTAAGCAGAGCATGGGGTGAGGGAGAGAAAGATGAAGCAGCAGCAGGTTATAGGAAGAATAAGCCCTGCAGAGGTCAGGCAGGCAAGTTCCACTATGAGTACTCCAAGGCAGCTGCAGACTTGAATCCTTGTCCTTTTAGCAAGGTTTGCCACAAACAGAAGCACACCAATGTTGTATTTATGTTGGTTTGTGTTTTGTTTTTTTTTTTTTTTTTCTGGATATATATATTTTTAAGGTATCAGAATAAAAATACAGCATTAAATCTTCACTGAAGTTTATAAAATATAGATTATTTAACCACACAACCAGAAGAGCTCCCTAAGGTAACCATTTATTAAGGCAGTTCTTTAAAAATCACTATTATGTAGCTAGCAGACCAGAACAGCTCCTCTGAAGCACTTCCAGTCAATCCCGCTAATAAATATTTAGCATGAGGCAAATTGAAAATGTACTTTCAAAACCCTTTAGAAAAGTAGCCACTAGTTAAAGTACACAACTTTAGCTGCTTGGTATATTTTTTCCCCAAGATTCCACCACCAGTGAGAGCACATTATCATCTTAATTGCACACCAACTAAAAATATACAATATTTTACCTCTAAAAAATAACAACAAATAAAGTGAAAACCACTTTCTTTTTTAATTCCCCTTGCTTTTACAGCCTTTTTTCAAATGACCCCCAGAATATCAGAAAACTATTCTGCTCTGAAGCACAGCCAGCTATTGAACCTGATTAAAGAATCTTTGGCTGCAGAGGTGTGCAGGAGTGAAACAGTTATTTAGTGGAAATATGCTACCTTCAGTGATGGAAAGGTATCTGTGGGTTCGAAGACCCTCAGCAGTGCAAACTGCATGCGTTACACTGTTGTGCTTCAGAAAACAAGACCTGGAGATAAAGAGGGCATGGAGATTACTATGAATAGCTCCATCCCATATCCGCAGAAATATAAAGAACCAAGCGATGAAAGAGAACATGGGAATGGTGCTGCAGGAATGAACACAAAGGACTCTTCACCAGAAGAACAAACTGAAAGTCTACTGAAAAGTTGATTTGCTTTTATTTGTGCTACTGTGCATTACTTTTTCTGGTTGCAGGAGAAAAACCACGGATGCCGTAAGGTGCGTAATTTTAGGCATTTTTGGCTTTCTTCACAGTTTTTATTGGCGCAACTCGTGTTTTTTGTTTTGCTCTTTGTACAGACTTGCTGCTGCTTTTTCATTGTTTTTCTTTCTTGAAGTGCAATTTTATAGTGATATAGAAACAAAACCATCCACATTTTGGTGTAATTAAAAATCAGAGATTTACAATTAGGGAAAATTAGGTACTCCAATAAGTAAGGAGACTGCCTCCGATGCAGAACAAGATTTACTTGCAGTGCTCACATTAACTAGAATGAGAATCATGGGGTGTCATGGTTTAAGCGAGGTACATGGGGATTACCACCCATGTACCTTTCTGGAAATTTACTTAGTAACAGAGCACAGTGGACCAGAGGGTTGATATTGATATAACAAGTCTGTACTACACAAGATTAACTTGGGAACATTCACCTTGAGTTTATGTCCAATCAACGAATACAAAGCCAATAAGGTGACAACTGGTTGGCAATACACATGCAGCACATTTACTCTGCACGTTAGCTGTATGCCTGACCAGTTTCCCTGTATTTCCTGCACAGTTTGCTCTTCTGCCTCAAATGCGAATGACAGAAGCTTTAATGATTTTTCAATATTGATCTGACAGCTGGTTCATGAGACCACACTGATAAATGAAATTTATCAGCCATTCAGGTCATTCTTACTTGATGAAGGGTCTGTTATCCTCATAGCTAAAGAATGCATAGACATAAAGACAAGAACACCAACATTAGAAATATAATGACATAGAGAATATAGCTTACTGCTAGTTCCCCTCCCTTCTCCCACCAGCCATCACCAAAAACAAAGGCAGATAATCATCAGATGCCCCTGGCACAAACCAGCCAGCCTGGCTTGCTGCCCCAGGGAATTGAAACACAACCGTGGACACTTGGCTTCATACACAGAAGTAAGCATCATTAGCTGCAAGCTGCAGCTACACCTCATACTTCTGATCATGCAACTGACAACTGACTTTGAAATCTGTTTTAAAAACTTTGGGTATCTCTGAAGAAGATGAAGTTTGAAATTCTAACATAGCCACCACAGAAGGCTCTCATTTGTTCAGATGACAAAACTTTACCATGTCTCCAGCACTCCCCACCTGTGGTGCTGCAGTGTATCACAGAAACCTCTTTATTGCTGTTTGCTTTTTCTTAAGTGTGACTCCCAAGTTACTAACTTCTGAGCCAGACTGCAGCATTATCTTCTTGAGATAACAGCATTAGGATCTTCTAAAGCCCTGGGTGACAGAGAGCATTAGTCTATTTACTCCCATTTCACAGGGAAGGACAAAGAAAGGACTCTGCCAAGCAACAGCGCAAAGCAGCATGCTGCGGTGAAGAAGCAGCCATGATGAACCACTCAAAATGTGCTTTGCACTTTTTGCACAAAAAAGGCCCATATTTACCCTGGCATGGTCACAGTGGGTTATTTGGAAAGGGAGGGAACAGTTGTCAAATGCACTGGATTTGGCCACACTTGCAACACCTGCCCTGACCTCACTCTGAGCAGTGAAACCCAAGTAGAAGACAAACCCTGGGGGACTACAAGGTAGCCATCCCCACATCACTCACAAATAAGCAGTGCTGAGGATAGTGGTCAGTGCCTCAGTCTCTGGATGGACACCAGTGTGACAAGTGGCATCTCTCAGTGGTCCATATTGGATCAGTACTGTTTAACATCTTCATCAATGACACAGGCAGTGAGACTGAGTGTGCCGTCAGCAAGTTTGCCGATGACACAAAGCTAAGTGGTGCAGCTGACATGCCAGAGGGAAAGGATGCCAGCCAGAGGGACTTGGACAGGCTTGAGAAATGGGCCCACGCAAACCTTATGATGAAATTCAACAGGGCCAAGTGAAAGGTCCTGGACCTGCATTGAGACAACCCCTGGTATCAATACAGGGTAGGGGATGAAGAGGTTGAGAGTACCCCTGAGGAGAAGGACATGGGGGTACTGGTGAATAAAGATTGGACATCAGCTGGCAATGTGAACCACAGCCCAGAAGGCCAATCACATCTTGGGCTGCATCTAAAGGAGTGTGACCAGTAAGTTGAAGGAGGTGATTCTGCCCCTCTGCTCTGTTCTTGTGAGATCCCTCCTGCAGTACTGGAGTCCTCAGTACAGGAAAGACATGTACATGTTGGAGAGGGTCCAGAGGACAGCCACATTAATCATCAGAGGACTGAAATGCCTCTCATATGGGGAAAGGCTGAGAGAGTTGGTCTTTGCAGCCTAGAGAAGCCTCCAGGGACACTTTACTGCAGCCTTCCAATATCTGAAGAGGGCCTATGGGGATGCTGGGGGGGGACTCCTCATGAGGGACTATAGTGAGAGGACAAGGGGTAATGGGTTCAAACTTAAACAGGGGAAGTTTAGATTGGATCTGAGGAAGAAACTTTTTCCTGTAAGGGTGGTGAGGCACTGAAATGTGTTGCCCAGGGAAGCTCTGAATGCTCCATTGCAGGCGGTGTTCAAGGCTGGGTTGGACATAGCCTTGGGTTACATGATTTAGTGAGAGGTATCCCTGTCCATGGTAGGGGGATTGGAACTAGATGATCTTAAGGTCCTTTCCAACCCTAACTATTCTATGATTCTATGTCCTTGTTCATTGCAGGGGGCTGGACTAGATGATCTTTGAAGGTTCCTTCCAATCTAAACTATTATATGATTCTACAATCTCAGTTTGAACACCTACAACATCCTTGGGCCATAGCCCTCCCTCCCTCTCCACATCCCCCTTCTCTCTTCTGCTTTTTCCCCTCTCCCACCACTAACAGCCCCCTGCAGCTCCACTCTAGCATCCAGCCATCCTATCCAACCTTCCTGTCTGCCACTGCTGCAGGGATATCCCCTGGTTATCAGCTGCTCCATGACAGTTGCTTGCCTTAGATCTTGTGCCACATCTGCCAGCCACATGAGGACATCTGAGGAACCCTAGGGCACTGAAAGGCAGTGACTAATAACACAAATCCAAAGCACAACAGCATTAGGAAGGAAAGAGGAAGTAAGTGTAGAGAGCAGGTGGCTTGAGTCCCCGTTTCCAAGACATAGCTAGAAAAGCTTAGATCCTTGGGCTTATCAAAACAGAGGCTGAGACTGTGTAACCTTGGCATCTACAATGTATCTGGGCAGACACCATGAACACAGAAAGCCATTGGCATCAAAAGGCTCCTCCACGTAGCTACACCAGCAGGGATCTCCAGCCCACCCCAGCTGAGCAGCATGACGTTGGTCAAATCCCTCTGTTTCTCTTTGTCCTCTCGTCCACTCAGTCTGTAAGATCACCAGGGCAAGCTCCCATTATGCTTCCGGCACGTCTAGCATCACAGGACCAGCAGCTCCCTCAGGATGCAACAAAATTAACCGAAGACATGAGACAGTCTGGAGCTCTCAGCTCAGCAGTGTGGGCAGGAGCAGGGCATGAATTTCTATTACTGCGTTCACAAGCACTGAGATTTTATGGTGAAGATTTTACTGTTGAAATGTCACCAATGATAGCTTATAAAAAGAGAGAATTAGGGAAATTTTTTACTCTGTTGCTGCTATCCAGGTTCTCAGAAAGTTTTCCAGTGATCTGTAACAGCCTTTCTTCAAGGCAGCTGAAAGCTCCATTTCATCTTTCTACAGAGAAAATGTAAGATTGGCAAACTTGGATTACCTTATAGCCTGAGGCTAACACTTCAAAGAAGCTCATGAGAAAACCGTCAAAAAGACCAGCACAGTTTTTACCCCCTTTCCAACCTGGATGTGCCTAGGACCCACCGCCCAAACAAGCAGGTGCATAAGAAGTGAGATTTTCAAAGATGCCTAACTCCCAAACACTTCAAAACCTTACATATAGGGCCAGTAGGACATAGTCTTTTATATCCCTCATGAAATACAGATCATTCCTTTTCATTTTAACAACTCAAGTGTTGTAAGAAGCTTAACTCTTGTGTTAGCCACACAAGTTGTGCCTGACAAAAATTACTCAGAATGGGGTTTTCTTTCCCCTTGTAAAGTCTGTGAAATCTAACAGTGCTACAGTAATACTGTGTCATTATCTGTAAGGCATAAAAACCCCATCACTTAGACAAGGGAAAAGCCTTGGAAAGGCCTTAGCTCATAAGAAAAAAAAAGAGCTGCTAACTGGAAAACTCAGATTATATTCACTAGTGGTGCAAGCAAATACTAGTCAAAGCAGAAATCGCTGGAAAATCTAATCTAGCACAGGTTGAGATGCTACATCTGAAATGCTTTCTCCAGATGTGGATATATTATTCCAGTTTCTGGCAGTAAGGGATACAGCCCATTGAATTTAAGCTACATGACTATGATCCTTCCAAAGTTAATGGGAGATTGGTACCCTCAAAATGCAATTTATACCCTACAAGAACAGGTATTTAAGGCATCTGAAGCTTCGCTATTCCCTGAAGGAATTCCATTCTCTACTGTCTACTCAGGAAATCTGAATGATGGCTTCGGTGGGGGCTTCACTTTTAAATACTTGAACCTGAAATGCCCATCTTTTTAATGTGGTTGCATTATACCTTTAGCCAGCAAAATGTTACCTTGCCTCCCTTGTGTTTCTTCACAGCCCAGATGATGAATAGTGAATGGTCTACCAATCCATATAAATACCTAATTCATTTTCTAATCTTAAAAAAGCTCTGACTTTACCTTGGGGCAAAGACTTCTTAAGGTTAATTACACATCATGTAAAACTATTTGAAAATCTTATTTTAGATGTCTTTCAATTTCCCAGAGTACTTTCTCCTTCAATGATGAGAAAGCATCGTTCATATTGCCTTCTATACTCCTGTGACATTTCCAGACCAATACTTTTTTTACAATTTGCTAAAATTACCCTCTAACCTTATTTAGATGCTTAGGGAACTTCAAACCCAATTCACTCTAAGCTCAGGAGCTCCTTTCATACTGCCTTTCCTTTTAAAACTGCAACATGTACCTTTTTGACACAAGGCAGCCAAATTGCCAGAATATACACTGACAGTCCAACACAGAGGCACAGACCATCTGCAACTTGAATTACATGGTGCAAACCACTTCCATATACGCAGATTAGCAATATCCTGGGTTGCTAAAGCATTTTTTTTTTTTTAGCAGAAAAAGTTGAAATTCAAGGTGAATTTAAGAATTCACCTTTACACACAGATAGGTCCTAAAATGCTTCTAAACAAAGAAAGCCTGTTATCAAAAAGCAGCTATTCAGTCTCATTTAAAAGAAAACTGGCTGGTAGCCTTAAATTTTAAAAAGAGAGTTGTTTGTTGTTTTTTTTTTTATATTTAAAAAAGTATAGGTTTTGAGCCACATTTTAGAGTAAAACCAGGCCTTTAATAAAACTACATAGCTAACCAACTTCAGGAGTTATTTTATTCAACCCTTTATGGTTTAACTTTATCTAACTTGAATTTTTCATTCTTTTGACTATAAAAAAGTATTTTCCATCTCTCCAGCAGCCTGAAAAGGCTCAAGTAAGCATAGAAACAGTGGTCAGGCCCCAAAATAACACAGTTTAGCTAGTCAGCAACAATGCCAGAGTGACTACACAGGACCTTTAGTAGCTGTTATAGGTGATGAAACCCAAATAAAAATAGATGGATGATGTGCACCCTTGAAAGCGTTTGGAAAGACCCATGGAATTCATTTTAATATGGCGCAAATAAAGCTGAGAGACAGACATTTCCTGCAGGCAAGCACAAGAGAAAGACAAAATAGAGTGTGCTATTGTGTCTCTCTACTGCCTGCCAATATAAGGCAGTACGGATGCTTGTTTTCTTTTCCTTTTTTTTTTTTTTTTTTTAAATTTCAAGGATTAGAAAAGAATGATTTATTGAACTGCTGAAAACCTACAGGAAGGAGTTGGAAAGTCCAGCACTCCCCTCACAAAGCAAATGGGTTCATCACTAATTAGTGAAGGAGCATCTTCATGGTGAGAAAAATCAATTGTAAGCAATAAAGGAGTGCTTAAGGGATTTTGCCTTTGCATGTTGTGACAAAGTTACCACCTTGATGACATGAAGCCAGATGTATTCCTAAAAGTTTTCCTTAGGCTGCTAGTACTCATCATGCACCTTTTCAAGCTCATTTCCAAGTCTTACATTCCGGCTCCTGCACCATCTTTGACATGAAGTGACTAGTCCCCTGAAAAACTCTACAACTACCGTGGGAGACAGCAGGCCTGTCACAGCTTCATTTGCAAGAAGAAACTCCTGGCTTTGCATGTCTCAGCTCAGGTCCTACCTCCAGCATAAGGGAAACTTTATCGACTGAAAGTCATTTTTTAATTACACCAATAGCTCTGAAAATTTTATTCAGACATATGAAGCCAAACCTTTTTCCCCTATGTGATGCCCAAGCCCAGGATCTGGGGCTACTTATGCCTGTTTTTTTTTCTGACAAAGGCAATGCCCCTCAACTCATCCAGGGAAGTTATGGCCTGCTTTTTTGAGATATGTTCTTACTTATTGCAACTGGAAAGAGCAATTCTATTAAGCTCATCCCATTTTCTGTAAGCAATTAATCACACTCAGAATTACTTATTTATTTCCTTCCTCCTAACTTTGCAAAGGCATGGCAAGATTATTCAAGCCACACTGATGCGCAAACACATCAGCCTGATTGTTTCCACATGATAAAGAGTCAGAAAAATCTTTAATAACATTTGTGTTATCCCAACAGCACCAGTAGGGCTTGCTGACAAAATACTTTAAATGTATGGCCTTTTAAAACAATAATAATGATTTATGGGATCATAGGAATACCTTAGGTACTTAATATTTTCCAGGATACTCTCTCAAAGCAATAACGACTGATTAATAGTTGTGTTGTTTTTTTTTTTTTTTTAACTCAGAAAGGATGACACCTGTCAGTGGAAAGATTAGTGCTTTATGATAACCATTCAACATTACCACAGCCATCACAAACCCCACAGATAAACAAGTGTCCTGGGCTCAGCAGTAGCAGTCATTTTTCTCCTTCTTAATAGCTGGTGCAGTGCTGTATTTTAGACTTTTGACCTGGAAACAGAGCTGATAACACTGATGTTTTTAGCTGCTGTTTAGAATGTTTACTCTGACCAAGGACTTACTGAGTCTCATGTTTTGCCAGGGAGGAGGGGAAGTCGGGAGGAAGCAGAGACAGGACAACTAACCCACACTAACCAAAGAGGTATTCCATGCCACATCACATCATGCCCAGTATGTAAACTGAGGGCAGTCACCTGGAAGAGTTAGTTCACTGATTGATCGGCGAGTGGTGAGCGGTTGTATTCTCTTCCCTTGTTTCCCTTGTCATTATTATTGGTGGTAGCTGCAGTGGTTTATGTTATACCTTAGTTACTGGACCTGTGGGAGTTACATTCTTTCGATTCTCCTCCCCATCCCTCCAGGAACAGGGGGGAAGAAGAGGAGGGGGGTGAG